>JANHZT010004477.1:61894-78299 GCA_032468215.1 Stegonotus admiraltiensis | reverse complement strand
CCTTTCCTTTCCTTTCCTTTCCTTTCCTTTCCTTTCCTTTCCTTTCCTTTCCTTTCCTTTCCTTTCCTTTTCCAGAATTTCCACATGAAGCTATTAACTCTTTGGAAATTCTTAAAAAATTCAGCAGTTGCAGTTTTAACACATTTAGAGATCCCACTTTGGAAAGTTGGCTTTACAGTTTATGTTTTCATATTTAAAAGTCTGGGAACTAAGCAATGACGGAGCAGACTGTGCACAGAAATAGTTGAATATTCTCATTAAGGCTGAAAGTGGAGACTGGACAAATAGCTATTGGATACACTTTGAGGAAAAAAACTGGTCATTTTGCAGAGTTTGAGGTTTAACTCCCAGATTTCCTTTATTATGAAAGGAAAAATGTAACATTTTACAAAAATACACAATGTATGTATGTATGTATGTATGTATGTATGTATTATGTACATACGTACGTACACACACACGTACACACACACACACACCACACATGGGGGGGCATGATTACTCAGTGGTTAAAGATGCTGAGCTTGACTACTGGAAAGCTGACTGCCTGAGTTTGAGACCTGAGTGTCACTCAACAGGGTGAGCTCCCCTTTCTCGCTCCAGCTCCTGCCCACCAAGCAGTTCGAAAGCATGTAAATGTGACTAGATAAATAGGTACTACTTTGGTGGGAAGGTAACAGTATTCTGTGCATCTCAGCATATAGTCATGCTGGCCATATGATCATGGAAATGTCTTTGGACACTGCTGGCTCCCTCGGCTAAGACTGAATGCCTTTAGGTTCATGGAGTCTCAAAATCTGAGTTTCTGTCATCCTTAGTTCTGGATGGGATTGCACTACCCTGTTCAGGTCCACTTCTCAACTTAGGAGTTCTCTTGGACTCACGACTTGTTGAAAGAGCTTTTGCACAGTTTCAATTTGTGCACCAGCTATGACCTGTTCTGACCCAAGTCATGCAAATGGGAGCAGGTGCTAGAATAGTACATTTATGGCACAACTATACAATTGAATCAAGCAGTTCTCCAACACTCCCCAAAGCAACCTGACCTTTCCAAAGTCCAGCCACAATTTCCCCAAGGGGAAGTCCCAAGGACAAGGACTGATATCCACCAGAGCAAGGTCCACAATTCTCAAAGCAAGAACAAAGTCTGAGGTCCACAGAGCAGGGTTGGAAACTGACATGGCAAGAGCAAGGTCTGGCGCAGGGGTGAAATCCAGCAAGTTCTAACAGGTTCTAGATAACCAGTAGCGGCAATTTTGAGTAGTTTGGAGAACTGGCAAATACCATCTCTGGCTGGCCCCAGAGTGGGCTGGGAATGGAGATTTTGCAATATCCTTCTCCTGCCACACCCACCAAGCCACGCCCACAGAACTGGTAGGGAAAATTTTTGAATTTCACCCCTGGTCTGACATCCACGAAACAAGGTCCGGAGTCCACCAAGCCTAAGTAAAGTCTGACATCCGTGAACCAAGGTTCAAAGTTCATGAAACCAAAGTTTCTGACAACCACACCTTTCCCCACACCTGGTTAAATGACCGCAAGCTTGGTGTTTTTCATTAGGAGAGTCAAGGCTGCTTCCTCATACATAACCTCATCAACCTCCTCTGTACTTTCTTTGTTCCGCTCTGCATGTCCATGGTTTGGGTGGGGGTAGCAGCTATTCCTCACTGAAGGCATCCTGTTGTTGCTCCACTGTGTTAACCAGCGGCAGCCGAGCTTCCCCTTCTTTTCCTTCTGCAGGTTGCTGTCCATCTGGTTGACCATTCCTCCTGCTGCCAAACAGGCTTGGGACTGCATCCTCCTCAGCTGCTGGGATCTCCAGGTGTTCCTGAGGATCCATCTGATGGTCCCAATTCCAGCTCATCATCATCATCTGAAACAGTGGCCAGTGGGGCCATCACATGACCCTTCCTGGATCTTGATTCCTTGTGCTCCAATTACTCAAGTCCTAGTAATCTGTCGTCTGGACTATTGCAATGCACTATATATGGGGCTATCCCCAAAATTCATTTGGACACTTTAGCTGGTTCAAAGTGCTGTAGCAAATGGTCCATATTGCACCTCTGCTCTGCGAACTACCGGTCTGTCTGAGTGCTGTTCAAGGTGTTGGTTATGATCTTTAAAGCCCTTAATGGCATTGGTCCAGGCTACCTGATGAAATGACTTGTCCCACTAGGATAATACCACCCCACTTGTGCCAATAGAGGGCCTACTGCGGATCCCATAGATCAAAGAATTCTGACTGTTGGGATCCAGAAGCAGCCTCTTCTTTGCAGTAGCATCTACACTTTTGGAACATCCTAATTTGGAAGACCAAATAAATGACAATAGGTATAGTAACTAGCCTAAGCCCCCACAATGAAAATATTGGAATGGTGATTAGCTTCTGACTCTTAGGATCCACTATCAACAGTAAAGGAAGCAGAAGTGAAGAAATGTGCTGCTCTTGATAGGGTTGCAGTGAATGGAAAAGGTATTCAGGTGCTGCGACCTACCTGCATTTCCAGTGCAAAGTTCATAATCATGCAGGCGATGGTTTTCCCTGAGATACTCTATGTCCAAAATGGACTTTGAAGAAACAGGATAGAAAGAATGTTGGTGGCTTTGAATTTTGATGTTGGAGACTCCTGAGAATCATATGGATAGCCCAAGGCAAAAAAAAAAGATCATAAAATAAATCAAACCAGAGTTCTCACACAAGATACAAATGACTATTAGGTGTAGACCCAGCACCTTTGTGAAGACTATGATACCGGGAAAGATGGAAAGAAAGATAAGAAGAAAAAAACAGCCAGCAGCATGGTAGTGACAATGAATTCACTGTTGGAAGACCTGAAGGACCAGGTTGTGGACAGATAATCCTGGACAGAGTCTATCTATGTAGTTGCTAAAAGCTAGCACTTATTTGATGGTGCATAATGAATGAATGAATGAATGAATGAATGAATGAATGAATGAATGAATCAATCAATCAATCAATCAATCAATATATGCATTGATTGTTTCTTTAAAAATTCACATGTTTAAATCTACAAGGGAAGAGTCACTGGGTGGGAATATTAAAAGCAGGAAACAGCAAACATGGAAAATGGTGAACCCACGCAGCCACTTCTTTGCTTTCAGTCTTCCAGGACAAAGCTTCATTTCCTTGTATTCTTACTTTAATTGCACAATAGACTAATAAACCTGCTTTCCTAATGTACATTTAACCTGCCATACTGTATCCGGAAGAGTTTTCACAGTCCAAAGTTTGACATGAAATAACATTCATGGTGATATAAGGAGGCTGGAAAAACAATAATGTCAAAGTTTCAACAGTGATAGGTGCAATTGTTCAAGTGTTAAAAAGGCAAATTTGCAGCTGCCAGGCAATACAACTAGCCAAACCTGCCTGTCCTGACAAACCCAGAAAGTTGGTGGTAGGGACCCAAACCACCCTAGTCAAGTTGAAAGACAGTCACCCGATGGCATTGTTACAGATCAGAGCTAAGAAGATGAAAGAATGAAGTCAAACCGGCAGAGATGAAAGGACTTATGGGAAGTGCACCACAAAAACTGAAGAAAGAATGGGGAAGCAAGGCGTGAAAGTATAAAGTTATTTACTGTGCAATTTTGGCCATTAAGCATCCATGGATACAGTTACAATAATTGTCACTCGGGAACAAACAACAACAAAATAGCTGCACCTCTGGTTCTTTTTGTCTGTTCCAAACACTTTAGCAACTTATTGCAATCAAATGTGGTTGTGTGCAAACGCAAGTCAAATTTTTTTAAAAAAAGGTTGTTTTCTTGGTTGTTTTCAAAATAAGCTTTTATTGTGTGAATTGCCCTGGC
The DNA here is from genome assembly GCA_032468215.1 of Stegonotus admiraltiensis. Taxonomy (NCBI): domain Eukaryota; kingdom Metazoa; phylum Chordata; class Lepidosauria; order Squamata; family Colubridae; genus Stegonotus; species Stegonotus admiraltiensis. The sequence goes on along the minus strand of JANHZT010004477.1, from coordinate 74,465 downwards.
CCATTTCTGGAACTGATGAGAAGTCAAGATGACAGAGCTTTTCACTTGACTCCCTCTCCACTGCTCCTGGGGTTTCTCACCAATTATTCCATATTTCTTTAAGGAGAGGAAGGTAGAATATTTGTTCTTTTAATTAATAGTGCTACAAGCCGTTCATATAAAATGAAAATAGCAGACCTATGGTCTACCAGATGTGGTTGAACTACAACTCCCAGCATTCCTTACCAGTCTCCATGCTGGTTGAGGCAGCTGATAATTAGGGTGCAGCAATAGCTAGAAAGCTGTAGATACCACACCCCAGATTCAAAACATGAGTGGGCAACCGTATCCACCCTGAAACTGGGTGAAGATTTAAGGACTGCATGTATGTACAAGAGCCCAAACAAATATTGACATATACTTTATACTCCTACCCAGCAGGGATTTATTCTTCTGTTGAGTGTCTCTGTTCAAGAGCACTGCTTGCCATTAGTGTGTATGAAAAATTCCACCACATAAACAAAATCTAAAAAAATTAAATGTACTGGTACTTCTCCCACCAGCATCTAGTACCTAGCATATTGTCTTGTGGCATCAAAACTTTAATTTGCTTTGATATGAAACATTTATTCTCTAGATCATGGGTGTCAAACTCACCATATCACCGTGCTTTACGTGACATTTCATGACATTTTCCCCCTTTGAAGAGCTGAGTGGGCATGGCCTGCACACGACGCATCCAGCCTACGGGCTGCCAGTTTGACATCCCTGCTCTAGATCCTGTTTAGACTGGATCCTTGAAGAAAAGGGGATTCCAAAGCTCTTTTCATCATTGCCTATGAATCAATGTAACAACCAAAGAGAGGAGAGATTGAGCTGTCAAGCGACAAGATTGCAGCTCAGTGACAGAGTATGTGATTTGCGTGCAGAAAATTACAGATCCAATCTTTAATATCTTCAGTTAAGGCTAGGAAATGCCCTTCCTGAACCTCTGAACTATTGCTTCAATATAGGGCTACGTAGTCTCACAGTGTGGCTAAGGCAGCTTCCTGTTTTTCTAGACAGGATTTCCAAAAAAATATTGTAAATTTTGACTCATCATATCTTCTTATAAAGGCACTTGTGGGAAAATGCAGTTAGAGAAGCAATAGTGTTACGTTAGTGTTTCTCAACCTTAACTGGTTAAGACGTGTGGACTTCAACTCCCAGTTGCGTTGCTAGTGGGGAATTCTGGGAGTTGAAGTCCGCATGTCTTAAAGCAGCCAAGGTTGTGAACTACTGGTGTTACATCATTAAAGTCCTAGAGGTCAGCAGTACAGCATCTGTGGGTATCAAGGCAACTGCAACATTATCAAATATGTCTTTGGAATCTTCATTTTTTGGGGGAAACAATTAAGCTCTAAATATAATGAGACTGCTGAATCTTGTAAGACTGAAACAATGTCTTGGGCAGAAAATTCTGGCAAGGTCTCTGATGAGATTGAAGAAATCTTGTTTTGATAATCTGACATTGACATCCCATTGTACAAAAATGCAATGGCCTTTAGCACTTGAAGATTTGGTGCTTAATATAAAAGAAAAGCATCTTTTATTCTTCTCCAGGTATGGCACGCAAAATTATTGCAAAGTTTGCTTTAGCCATCTTTTAAAAAAAATACAATTTGTATTCAGGATTGTAACAACAATAAGAAGAACTAATACAAACTAAAGGAGAACAAGAAAGGAGAAAGGAAAAGAGAGAAATAAAAGCCAATAGAGGCTCAGGTCCTGACAATTTCTGTGGCTTGCTGGGACAGCACGTGATTTTCCTCAGGTTCTGATAATCTAGTGAGGACTAAAGTGCAGGCAGCAGCCATTAAGCTGTCATCCTTCTAACAGGTAAGCTGCAACATGGCAGCAACCACGTCGACAAACTATTGATCCCACTTTCAGACAGAAGGCCAGGCTGCAGTCCAGAAGAGCCTGTTACTAATGATCCCAGGTCCAGACCAAAATAGCGCACCAAAGCAGTTGGAATGACCACATCAAGCTGGGAAGAATAGAATGTGGCATACTAGTGGCTTTTGAAGAAGAGAATTGAGGGTAGAAGATTAGGTATATGAGCAAAGAACTACAGCAGTGTACACAAAATTATGAATGAAAGAAATTAATTAAAATAACTTTACAATATAAAGCATGGTCCCCCAAACTTGGCAACTTTAAGACTTGTGGATTTCCATCCACAGATTTCCTCAGCCAGAGCAGTTAACCAATGGAATAGCTTGCCTTCAGAAGTTGTGGCTGCTCCATCACTGAAGGCTTTCAAAAAAAGACTGGACAACCATTTGTCTGAAATGATATACGGTCTCTTGCTTGAGCGGGGGGTTGGACTAGAAGATCTCTGAGGTCCCTTTCAACTCTACTGTTCTATGTTTTAAGTCCACAAGTCTTAAAGTTGCCAGGTTTGGAGATCCCTGACATAAAGCATACCACTAATGTATAGCTTAAATGGTAAGATTAGGTGAGTGGTAAGACAGAATCATAAGAACTAAAGTTGAAGTTTAGGAAATAAGCTAAGTTAATTTTTGCAATAACAACAGAACTATGAATCACATTTCTGCCCTGCCTCTCTTTCCTATGAGATCTCAAGCAACTGTGTGGTTGCAGTTTCTCTACCTGCAGTATACAGGTAAAGAAGTAATTACTCTGGAAGTGTGAAATACCCTGCACTTAGTGCTTTGAGATCTAGCTGACCAAAAGAACTAAACAACTATAGTAATGAATTTTAATTAAAACAAGGAAATAATGATTCTTGGAACCCTATACACTTAAAGTTAATTGCCATGTACTGTTTATATTGAAATATGTGATGGAGGGCATTGTAGCCAAATTGCCAACCTGAACTGCTGGAAATGTCACATAATGGAAGGGACAATCACACACACACAAACAAGGAAGGAAAAAGAATACAACAAAGAAAGAAGTGAAAAATGGGCAAACAAGGGATTTAGAAATGTCATAAATAGTACATTACGTTTTTAAATATATCATTAACTGGCTGTAAAATTTAAACATGGATTTAAGGAAAGGGAGGAACCCGAATTTTGGATGTGACACAAATCAGTTTCCAATTTGAATTAAATTCTGTCTCAAATTTACTTCTGAAAAACGATGTTAGACATTGGAGCATATTTCTGCAACTTACTATAGTTAGCCATTCTTCCATGGAAAGGATCAAACATCTTTTCCAATAAAAAGCATACAGTATCCTTGCAACACTTAGCATGTACAAAGCTAATTCAATATAATTTGTGGGATTATAGCTTTTGTTTTGTTCTCTTAAACATAAATCAACTATAGATTTCCTTTCTCTCAGGATACAAACTAAGTTGTACACCTCAGTTCCCAACTCCTGTTACAGAGCTGTATGTAGTTGCTTCATTAACCTGGCTGAATAATAAAGGTTGAACAAACTGCATATATAATTATATCTATAGGAATATCCTATACTCTCTCTCTCTCTGTGTATAATATTAAATAATACATACATAAAACCATATATTAAATTATATATATATAATCATTCTTAATGAGTCAGGGGGTTAATAATCTGTAATTTTCTGATTACTTATAAAGAAGCCATTTTGCTTTACTGTTATAATTTGACTGAATTTTGTAAAGGCAAGGGATTTTTTATGGCAGGGAATCACTTGTTTGTTAAGAATATTTGAGGTGTGATGCTTTTATTACATGTAATCATTTATTTCCTGAAGACTTTGAAACATTCGCTTATGGAAACATCAATATGTGTTGGAATGGGATAGATTTTAAATGACTACTCTACAGGTTCAGAGTTTCATTCGTATGCACTTAAATAATTTTTTAAACAATGATTTATCCATTAGCATGCATTAATGCAATTTACTGCTTCAAGGGCAAGGGGTAATAACTTCAACAATCATATTAACTCTATCATGCCATGATTGTCACTCTTTGGTAGCACCATCTCTGTGCAAATCAACAAAATGAGAAATGTATGGATTTCAGGAAGACATTTTAAAAATCAATAGGGGTAAATACATAATACTTTCCTAGTAAATTCCTGGAAGACTCAATCAAAATAGAATCTCCTCAAAATTCTTCCATCTCAGATCAGTCACTGGTGGCCTGTCTACCTCTTCTTCCATAAGATGAATTCCTCCCCCGTCTGTTTCCCATGGTTATAGTAATCTGTTGATACAGACCCTGTGATGCTCTGAAGCAGTTGGAAAGGTGAAGTTGTTGTATTGACCATAAAACTCTCATCAGCCTCCTCCTATCTTATCCTGCTATGATAAGCAGGAATTAGCTTTGTTCCCAAAGACATAGGAGCATATGACAGAGGAAGGATAGTTCTTATCTCCTGGGTCATTTTCATGAAGAAAGCCACATGACTGTGAAGCTTGATTTATGATCCCAAATATGTAGATATATTATTTCTCCAACCCAATCTCACTATAGGTATAGATGTCTATGGAGATCTCAGTCAGTAATATCTGGATACTTTATTTGACTAAATTTTTATATCATAGATTTCTTTTTGAAAAAATTGGAAGATTGGAATCTCCCTTGTATCAAGTCAAACTTTAAGTTCAAGTCAAATTTTGGGTTCATTTGGATTCATCAAATTTTTAGGTTCATTCATAGAGAGATCTAGGGGTTGTGGTGGACTGTCACTTAAACATGAGTCAGCAGTGTGCTGCAGCTGCCAAAAAAAAGCCAAAGCAATCTTAGGTTGCATTAACAGAGGGATAGTATCTGGATCACAGGAAGTGATAATACTGGTCTATACTGCACTAATAGAGTCACACTTGGAATTCTGTGTCCAGTTCTGGTCACTATGATACAAAAAGAGGCACTAGAAAGAATGCAGAGAAGAGCAACAAAGATGATAATGGCTAAGGGAAATAAGTATAATAGATAGATAGATACAGTTGATAGGTAGGTAGGTAGGTAGGCAGGCAGGCAGGCAGGCAGGCAGGCAGGCAGGCAGGCAGACAGACAGACTACTTTATTGACCAAGTGTGATTAGACACACAAGAAATTTGTCTCCGGTGCATAAGCTCTTAGTGTACAACACAACAAATAATAGTAATCATAATATCAAAGCAATAATAATTATAACGATGATACCAATAAAATGGTAGTGGAACAGATGAGAAGAATAAAATTAATATAGACGTACTACATGGGTAAATATACTTAGACATAAGACGGCACTGTGGGAATTAGGTGTTCAGCAGTGATGGCACAGGGAAAAAAACTGTCTCTGTGTTTAGTTGTTTTGGGATGCAATACCCTATACTGGCATCCCGAGAAGAGGAGTTGAAACAATTTATGTCCAGGATGTGAGGGATGTAGCCTAATTTAGCCTAATGAACAGAAGGGTTAAGGATGACATCAGTGTTGGGATTCAAATTTTTTTACTACCAGTTCTTGGATTTGCATGGCATGGCATGGCATGGCTTGGCTTGGTGGGCATGGCAGGGGGAGGATACTGTAAAATCTCCATTCCCTCCCCATTCCAGGGGAAGGTTACTGCAAAATCTCCATTTTCTCCCAATCAGCTAGGACTCGGGAGGCAGAAAATAGATGGGAGCAGGGCCAGTCAGGGGTGGTATTTAACGGTTCTCCAAACTACTCAAAATTTCCGCTACCAGTTCTACAGAACTGGTCAGAACCTTCTGAATACCACCTCTGGATGACATGATAGCTGTCTTCCATTACTTGACTGGCTGTCACAGAGAGGAGAGGTCAATTTATTCCCCAAAGCACTTGAGGTCAGGACAAGAAGCAATGGGGGAAAGCTTGTCAGAAGGAGACCCAACTTGGAATTAACTTCTTAACAATGAGAACAATTAGTCAATGGAACAGCCTCTCTCCCAGATTTATGCGTGTTCTGTTGCTGGAGATTTTCAACAAAAGTCAAGACATCCATTTGTTCAGGATGGAATAAGGACTCCTGCTGTGGACAGAAGGTTGCACTAAAAGACCCCCAGCCCTTTGATTCTATGTCTTTCTATTTTTTATTCAGTATTGTTTATACTCAGAATAAGTGATATTTTCCAGATATTTTAGAGATTGCAACTTCCCTGAATCTTCCTAGTGGCCATACCAGTTAACGGTGATAGACATTTCAAAACCAATCTACTGGAGTTAATTTTCCAACCTTTGTCTACCTAAACTATCAGCAGATTTCTATGGCTTTAAACAGGATTGTTTTCACAACCAAACTTGGAATAACCAAAAGTTCTCGAAATTATTATTGAACTACAATCCTGGCCTTAATATGGTTATATTAACTGGCCCCAAAGAAACTACTGTGTCTATTAAATGTACTTTACATTACATTCAATATACTTTAGGTATAATCTTACTGTCATTATAACTAGCCCATTTATTTCCTCTGTTTTGAATATGAAGACCAGGTATTGTATTCTTAAAATAAAAAACCACACTGTTATATTATCTAAAAGGAGGTAAATCTTTATTCCAAAAGTGGAAATAAACCCTAATCAACATAGCATTTTTTGTTTCCTTACTGAGGTATTTTCCTTGATTGGACAATAACAATAGATGTCTTATTAACAAGTAGTTCACAACAGTTTAAAAGCCAACCCCTGAGTCAACATATTTTCTAATTTGCAAATGAATGTTCTAAGGATTTGGTTGTTATTTGCAAACCTGCTGTGGTTTAAGCAAGAGAAAACTCTAAACAAGAGTCATTCGTGTTAACTGCATCTGTGACAAAAGAAAGAATACAAACAAATGTTATTTTTAAAACTCCAATATTGTAAACGAGAAGCATAATGTAATAATGTCTAAAATACTATGCTACCAGGAGAAGAATCTAATAAGCCCATTTCCCCCCACAAATTGAATGTTCATATAACGTTAAGTATAGAGATGTTGAAGGTACTGAACATTTTCATATAATGCATATAAATTCATAATATTAAATACTATGTTTCTAGTATATATGAGGTTAAAACAATGTACATTCATGCATAAAAAGTGCATTTATCCCACTTGTTGCTATGATACCATCCTGTTGGTGGTTTTGAGTGCATTCTATGTTTCCATACAATGCAGCATAGTAACATTCCATAGGGTTTTCTTTTCATCATCTCCTGTCCTATACTCTTCTGTTCTCTAATTGGACTGACCATCTAAATAGGAGAACCAATATAATTGAGCAAAAATTGTGTGTGATATATTAGATTTAACAATGTACCCAGTGGAGGGATTCAAATAATTTAACAACCGGTTCACCCAGGGTCAGGTTGGCTGTGAAGAATTGGGGGGAAGTGGAGGGAGGGATTCTTCCCATCATCGTGGAGCTGTGTGCAGTCTATGGGCAAAAATGAGAGGGGTGAGGAATTAAGTTGGCAGCATGATTGAAGCTGGGCCCAATGTAGGGGAGACTGCGGGGTTAGTTTGGCCAGGCAAATTATTATCCCCCCCCCGCTATCAAAGTGGATCCTGGGTGCTGTGCTGCAATAGAGAAATGGACAATTGAGTGGCCAGCAAGAGGGAAGGAGGAGGAGCAGGGAGAAGAAAGAGGGAAAGCAGTCTTCTCCTTCCCTTGCGCTGGCCACTCTGTTGCCTGTGTGTCCATTGCAGCACAGCGCTGCACCTAGGATCCACTTTGATAGTGAGGTGGGTGGGTAATTTAACAACCAGTTTGCCTGAACTGGTGCGAACCAGCTGAATCCCATCACTGAATTTACCCAATTTTGTATCAACACATTTGCTTGCTGCTTTGCTTTATAGAATAAATCAAACTGACATTTAATCCAGATAGCTGGTTTTTCCCCCTCCTTCTTTCAGCTGATCAGTGCCAAAGTTAAAATTGTATCCTGTACTGAAATTGTTTTGCTTAGAATCTAGTAGCAGTTTGAGTGGGTGAGAGTTGCTTCTGAGATACTTGTCACTACAATACCTTTGTATTGGCCAGCTCAGGATAATTTCAGCTCTACAAACACATGTTCTATGAATACAGCGAGACTGGAGTGAGGAGTCCTAACCTCCTGGGGAAATGCATAATCCTCAAGAGATGCAATCAATCAATGGTTAGCAAATCCTAATACTGAATTTCTGAGATCCTTGAGTATAGTTCACTTTTGGCCACTAGATGTCAGTGCTGACTTGACCATGCTGGCTAGTGCAAATGAAAAATATTCCAGAGGTGAGATGGATGGAAAGTAGACACAATCCACACAGAATATGCCCAGATCTTAAGCTACACAGAAGAGTAATTTAAAGAGAGTAATGAAGAGAAATTACTTATTGAACACACATTTTTCTTCTTCTCTCCTACTGCAATGCTTCTTTATTGCAAAGGGCCACTAACTTACAGTTTCCCGTTTACAGGTAGTCCTTGGTAAGTGATGGCAACTGAGGCCGGATTTTGCATTGCTAGCAATGCAGTTATAAAGGACCACATCATGTGACTGTGTCACCTAGGCAGTGGCAATTCAAGCACCCTCCATTGCTACCATCCAGTGAAGATTGTGGGTTGCTAAGTGAGTTCAAGACAACTTGCATGTGGGACAGTAGGCAGAAAAAGCACAGTGCCAGGGATGTATTCAGTTCATGATCATGTAAGCATAGGGTTGCTATGGTGGCCATGGAACTTTGAGGACCAGGTGTAAGTTTCCTTTTTTCAGCACTATTATAACTTTGAATAGCTACTGAACAAATGGTTGATGAGTGAGGACTACCTGTACTTACTTGGTATGCTGCCTGCTTTAAAATAATAATAACAACAACAACAACAACAACAACAACAACAACAATGGAGTGGGATACAGATTCTAACGTAGAAGATTATGGCTCCAGTTCTTGAACCGTTTGCCTCCAAATGATCTCAGAAGAGTACTGTAAGCCTGGACCTTAATATGCCATAATGACAACCAACTTGCACATGCTCCAAATGATGGAAACAGCCACCATCCTGTTATCATGTACAAATCGTCAGCATATTTCATGATTTCAAAAAAGATGTGGCAGTTGCCACATTATTTTCATATGGAAACACAAGTGCAATTTTGTGCAGGGAGAATCCCCCCCCCAATTCTGTCTCCCCTCACTCTTCCTCTTTTTCTTTGTGTACTACTCGCGAGGGTAAATGAATCAGGGAAACATAATGGAATACAACACAACCAGTGACAGAATAATTTCCATTCAAGGGATTTGAGGACAGCTACTCCATTTCATGATTATACAAGTGTATGCATCAATGGAGAGACAGTTTGGCATAGTGGTTAAGGATTCAGGCTAGAAAATGGGTGACAGGGAGTTCTAGTCCTGCCTTAGATGTAAAACCAGCTATTGACCTTGGTCAGTCATTTTCTCTTACCACTAGAAAGGAGGCAATGGCAAACCATTTCTGAGAAAACTACAAGGATTTGTTTAGGCAGTCCCAGGATTCAACCCTGACTCCGAGGCACTGAAAAATAAAAAGGCATCAATGACAGATATTGAAGAAGTGACTGATGAATTCAGTGGAAGATTATAACAAGTTAAAGATCAGACATCAAAGAACCTTCTAATAATTACTGATGACTTTAACACACAAATTGGAAATTATCTTAAAACAGTTAGGAAATTTGGACCAAGAACCCACAATGATGCAGGACAATGGCTATGACTTCTATGTAGAAAATAGACTGTTCATCCTTGCACATTATTGCAACAATCTAAAGACAGATTTACACCTGGATGCTTTCAAAAGTCAATGCTATAATAATATAGATTACATAGTAACATATGGAAAAGCTCTATGCTGAATTGCAAAACGCTGCCAGGTACTGTGGATCAGACCATCAACTTTTTAGCATAAAAAATGCGTCAGGCAGAAAAAGGGTAAAAAGGTGCCAATCCTCATGAACCCATTTCTGAAAAATATAAGGTTGATGTTAGAAGCAGATTCAGAGATCTTGTGGATAGATAGCCTGAAGAATTACTGGAAGAAGTTCAAATAATTGTAAAAGAAAAAGCTGGAAAGCATATGACAAAAATCAGAAAGAATCAAAGAAGAAGGCCTTAGAAACAGCTTAGGAAAAGATTGGCAAAAGCCAGAGGCAATCTTGGAAAAGTTAGAGAACTTGATGCAAACTTCCAACAATGAGAAGACATAAAAAGGCATAAATGAACCCAGAATGTAGACAAAAAGAAGAAAAGAACACAATAGGAAAAACAAGAGATGTATTTAGGAAAATTAGAAAAAACCAGGGGAACATTCCAACCTTGTAATGGATGTCATAAGAAACATGCATGGAGTGGAATTAACAATGGAAAATAATGTGAAAGAAAGATGGATGGATGATATAAATAGAAAATATATGCAAGAAGATCAACTGTGAAAATCAGACAATGTTGTATCTGAAAGAGAAGAATTTGGGGAAGAATCCATAGTACTTGAGGAAGAAATCAGATAGAAATCCCTAGAAGTTGATGAAATCCCTAGAAGTTAATGAAATTCCCACAGAATATTTAAAGCAGACTGGCAAGGAAACAAAATCATTTCAGTCCTTTGTTTAGTTATTTAAATCAATTTAAAGAATACCCAGCTTCCAACAATTTTGAGTGCGTTGCGTTATGAAAATGTATAAAATGAAAAAAATAAAATCAAAGAAGAAAGAGAGAGAAGAGCCCAAACCAAAGAAAACCAAAGTTTCTAGAGGCTCATTGCCATCCTATACTAAGGCCTGGGAAAAGAACCAAATTCCCTTTGGAACGTTATCAAGGTGGGAGCTATATAGATCTCTGGGAGAAGATGTCTTTCTACAGAACAGATGTGGTGGGAGAGAAGGATGTTTCTGAGGTCCCACTATATCAGTACTCCCCAATTATTTTCTTTCATTAATCAAAACTGCTTAACAAAGTCTTATCAAACTCCTCCTCCTCTGAGGAGGAGAAGGACTGTCAATAACCTGAGATATGTGGACAACACTAATTTGGTTGCAAAAAACTGAAGAAGGCCTAAGAAAAATATATTTTTTATTCTAAAAATATAACAGAAGACGGAAGAAGCAGGACTTTCACTGAGAAATCTAGAGAAACATGATTTTCTCAACTAGAAAACTAGAGAAATGTAAGATAAACAGTGAGTGAGTGAGTGCTAGTTACAATTTTGTAGGCTTCAGAATTGATAAAGATGGTAATTGTGTGAAAGACATTCAGACAAGAATGATACCGGGCAAAAAAGTTAGAATGGTAATATCAGGGGTGAAATTCAGCAGGTTCTGACAGGTTCTGGAGAACTGGTAGCGGAAATTTTGAGTAGTTCGAAGAACTGGCAAATACCACCTCTGGCTGGCCCCAGGAGTGGGTAGAGAATGGGGATTTTGCAGTATCCTTCCTCCAGGAGTGGGGAGGAAATGGGGATTTTGCAGTATCCTTCCCCTGCCATGCCCACCAAGCCACACCGCACCCACCAAGCCACGCCCACAGAACCGGTAAAAATTTTTGGATTTCACCACTGTGTAATATCCAGGATATTTCCATTATGATGTCCAGATACAAGGGATGGATTATGTACAAGAGTGAGAGAAAAGAAGACTGAGTCCTTTGAACTATGGTACTAGAGAAAATTGCTTCACCTTGGACAAGCCAGGAGAACCAACCATTTAATGTTAGACGGAATAAAACCAGAATGCTTCCTGGAAGCAAAGATCATGAAACAAATCCATTATCTTTTGAATACATTAAGAGGGCTGATATGGGAGAAATGATAGCGTTGGGTAAGTTGGAGGGAAAGAGAAGAGGGCTGACAATGCATGAGGCAGATAGATGGGGTTTTAGAAGCTACAAGAATCCATTGTGTGTTGTGACATGAGATAGGACAGCTCAGTGAGATCTTTTCCATAGAATCATTGGAAGTTGGCTACAACTCAGTGAAACTTAGAAACAACAACAAAAATAACAACAACAGCATGAAAAATGCATCTGTAGGTTCCATGTCTTTAATCAAAATAACAAAAGCAGCACCTGTCATCCTGCCACAAATTCCCCCGTTTTATATATGCACATCGTATCAAGATATGCATACAAAAGGTATAACCGCAGGGACATCTGCAGCTATAAAACCGTAATACTTGATTCAGGTATTTTACCTTCTGATATAGAATGCTAAGAATATTGTTTGTATTTTCTTCTATAGTAACCATACTGTTAATCATGCTCTTGCAGTATCATTTGGTTATACAGGTAGTCCTCAACGTATGATGATAATTGAGCCCAAAATTTATGTTGTTAAGTGAATTTTGCTCCATTTTATGACTTTTCTTGCCACATGTGTTAAGTGAATCAGTGCAGTTCTTAAATTAGTAACACGGTTGTTAAATGAATCTGGCTTCCCCATAGACTTTGCTTGGCAAGAGGTCACAAAAGGGGGATCATATGACTCCGGGATACTGCAACTGTCATCACTGTGAGTCAGCTGTAAATCATGTGACCATGGGGATGCTGCAATTGTCATAAGTGTGAAAAATGTGAGAAGTTGCAAAAACATCTTGGGATAAGGATTAAAAAGACATTGAAATATTTGGGTATAACACTCTCACTCAAA
>JANHZT010004477.1:18843-33125 GCA_032468215.1 Stegonotus admiraltiensis | reverse complement strand
ATAATGATAATGATAATGATAATGATAATGATAATGATACCATAGTATAGAACAGATCAGAAAGCAGAGATCTTGAATGATCTTGGTTTTGTTTTGTTTTAAATTGAATACAAAAGAGGGGCAGATTTTTACAAAAACATCAAATTTTAAGTTGTTTGTTTGCTTTGATGGCCCACAGCTGCCTGCCTAAAAGTTTAGCAAACAGACTGTCAAAAATCATTTATTTCTTTTGCTGAGCTGAAAACCACAAGTGCCCCACTAGAACATGAAAGCTGTCAGGTTTGCCTTGGACCTCAGCCATGTCTTCCATGGCACATTTTCAAGCCCACAAAAACTCCTCAAGTGCCCTCTCAGAAAGTCCTGGAGAAACACCCTTCCAGTACAGGTGGAAACAAAATCACCTGATCATTTCCTCTGCTGTGATCTGTAGTGGACAGCTGTTTACTTCTATCACGCACCAAAGAAACTCCTGGAGAGCGGCATCTCTGCCCAAGTAAGTAGATTATTGTTGTAACCACAGGTATTATGGTATAGAAATACCATAATATCAGGGGTGAAATGCTCCCAGTTCAGACCGGACTGGGCGATCCAGTAGCGATTGTGGCAGGTGGTTTGGAGAACCGGTAGCAATGGTGGCGTGAGACTATGCCCACCCACCTGGGTGTCGTTACTTCCTGCTTTTAAAAGGTAAGAAGCTCTGATGGTCGTGCGCCACAGCTGTGATAATCAGAGTCTTGTTTTAACCTTTTAAAAGCATTTTTTTACGCTTTACACTTTACGCTTTACGCATTTCACCTGAATAGGTTGCAAAAAAATGCTTTAAAAAAGTAAAAAAAAAAAAGTTGGCCACGCCCACCCAGTCACATTACCCCCCCCAGCCATGCCCACAGAACCAGTAGTAACAAATTTTATATTTCACCAGTGCATAATATCAAATAAAATAACAGTAAAACAATAAAACAGTATTCTGTGAAATATAGTTATTGAAGAAGCAATTCCTGTCAGGAAGAATGTCATACTAAAAGCCATAAAGATACTCCTCCAATGCTATTTGGTGTTCTTTTTAATTCAGAGAGTTAAGGCAAATATAAGTTTACAGACTTTTATTCTGTTTCTGAATGAACAGCCTTAATCATGCTTGCCCATACATACAGTCCACAATCAACTCAACTCTAGCTAGCTGGCTAGGTTTGTGTTCCAGAAGAACTGTGGTGGGAACCTATTATGCATTGCACCTTATTCTATGTGATGACTCCAAAGGACTACAGTTCCCATAGAGTTGAATATCTTTCAACAAGGCTAAGCCCATTTTTAGCATTTTTTTCTCTTACCTGCGGGTACTTTTCTATCTGGGTTCCACTTGTCACTCCTAGTTCACATGTAATTTTCTGTTAATTTGGGAACCACACCTTGTTGCATCTTAGTAATTCCCTAAATTCTTCCAGAGCAAATCTTGCTGTATCTATGGCCTGCTTTGGATGGGTCTCACGTATTCCATATTTCCCATCTTCACAAAAATGGACAGCACAAACTTGAATTAACATTATGGTAGTTCCATAGTTACCGTAGTCACCTCTAGGCAAGATGAGTGGCACATACATTTAATGAATAATAAATAAAACAAACAGTACACTGCGGTGGGGACCAACCATGCATGGTACCTTATTTTGTGTGATTCCTGCATGGTGGAAAATAGTTATAACTCGCATTGCTACAAGGTGACCTAAATGATGCTTGTGGCCTTGAAATATGCCCAAATCAAGAAACACTGCTGTCACTCTAAATAGCTAAAGATCCTACATCAGGGTTGTGTTTGACCTTGGAGGCTGGGGTGGGTGTGGCCAGAGTGGGCATAACCAGCTCAATGTCACTCATGTCAGGGATGCCTGTGGAGGCCTCAGCGCTCTGCCAGAGAAAATGGGCTTCCAAGCTCCATTTTTGGCTGCAATGGCCTCCTGCAACCCACTGCCAGCGAAAACGGAGCTCAGGAGGGCTGCCTGCGGCCCTCCTGAACTTCATTTTTGCTGGCAGAGGCACTATGGCCTGGTCCTTTGCTGTTTCCAGGGCAGCCCTGCAGGCTAGATCTAAGCACCCCTGTGGGCCGGATCCAGCCCCCTGGCCTTGAGTTCGACACCCCTGCTTTAGAAAATACCAGGCAATTATGAAAAATCACAGAATGGGGAAGAGCTGCGATTTTTCAGGAAGAACATGGGCTCTTGTTCAACAGCCTTTGTATTGTCTTTAAAATTCAGCTTCTGGATTTTAGAAGAGCAGACAGCACTCTGTGTCTTGTGCTAAACTCTGACCTGCTGGCACAAGCAAGACCCAGGGCTGGATTTGGAATGAAAGTCAATTGTTCAAAATAAATTTGGTCTACAATGAATGAAAACAAGTGTCTTGTCAGGAAGCAGAAAATGAGAACCATCTAAGCAGAGGGGAAATTGCCAGTTTTGCTTTCTGCCCAGTGGAAGACAACTTTTGCCAGCTGCTGTGTGTTTCTCAACTTGCAAAATACAATAACAGAAGCTCAGTAATGCAGGAAAGGATGAATCTATCATCATGATGGAGTCAGTAAATCCACAGCTGGAAGAAAAAGCAAATTGTGATCATACAAAAGCAGCAAAAGCGATCAAATAGCTTTTCTGAAATACATATGAAAGCATAAAATGGAGAAAGAGGCAGAATATGTTTTAAAATGCAGGCTGGAAGTTAAATAGATGATATAAATGCTATTCTTGGATTCCCATGTAGTAGGTTTTGGAATGCAATGCTATCCCACCTGGCATGAAAATTATATTTCAAAGTCCAGATGCTACCCTAAGTATGGTTTTCCAAACTTAATGGTCACATAAAGACTTCAGCCTGTTTTAAAAAGCAATGATCTCACAAATGCACTGTAACTATATGCATTTATTTTAGGAGTATAATAGCTATTCTAAGGCAATACACGCAGGATATTATCACATATTTTTACATAATGCTGGGTTTAGAAAAAAAAGTGCCCTCGCTCTTTTTCTCTGAACTAAAATCAAGACATTTAGTAACTGTAGAAAATGTGCCACTTTATATATTCATGTAGCTCTATAAACATCCTTAAATAAATTGTTCTGGTCTGTGTAGAGATGTTGCAGATTTTTTCTTAATGGGTTCTAATATCACATTCCCAGTAATGGGTTTCAATTTTGTTCACTACCGGTTCGCTCGTGGGCGTGTAGGTGTGATGCTTCTGCGCATGCGCAGAGATGTCCGGGTGGGTGGGTGGAGCCTCCCACTGCCGCCACCAGATCGCTCGATCTGGGGTAAACCGGTAGCAGCTCACCACTGCAGATTCCGGAGCCTGTCCAGCTTTCAAGATATGTTCAAGAACTGTCCTATGCTCATTCTTAGTGGGCTTTTAGAAAGATCTGCTGTGCCAAAGTGAATTAAGGACTGAAGTGATTGATGTCTGGATCAGGGGTAGGTTCTACTTACCTTTACTACCGGTTCACATTGTGCCGCCAGATCATCTATGATGACATCTGGGTCAGTGGGCGGAGCCTCCCACCGGTTTTACTACCGCTTCTTGCAAACCGGTCTGAACCGAGGGCAACCCACCACTGGTCTGGATGCCAGGCTATTTTCCTCTCGAAAAGGGGCATCACTGACAGGATGGGGGAAGGCTTATTCCTGCCAGTCATGGTAGGCACCTCTTGGACTGATCTTAAAGAAGTACCCTTTTAAAATGTCCATGAAAAACTTATTTTTATTTATTTATTTACCCAATTTATATGGCTGCACATTTCAATGAATGACTCTGGGTGGTAATGAACATCAGAAAAATTAAAATACGAGCAACCAAGAAACAACCCAAATCACCAACACAACCAAGAAGTTGTGTTGGTGATTTGGGTCCCAGGCCTAGATATAGCACCAGGTCTTTAGAACAGCAAGGTTTGGGGCCATCTTAATTTCTGGAGGGAGAATGTTCCATAAAGTGGCTCCTATGGCAGAAAAGGCACGTCTTCTAGCCCTTACCAACCAGCATGGGACCAGAAGCCTGCCCATTCTAGCCATCCTGGTTTGGATGGCTAGCAACAATTGTGGAGAGATGTTCACTCAAGAAACCCAGTCCTAAAGCATGAAAAATCTGTGAAGACAACAACCAGCACTTTGAATTGCATCTGAAAGTACACTAGCAACCAGTTCATGGAATAGTGGTGTTATGTGTATCTTTTAGTAACCATGCTGCTGTATTCTGCACAGTTGAAGTTTGGTTACTATTCTTATTGATGCCTTCCTTAACATTAATATCCTCCAGTTGTTAGGACTTCAGTTCTCAGAACTCAATGCCCATGCAGGCTGAGGAAATCTGGGAAGAAGATTACAGATACTGATGGAATCTATTAAATATGCTTCATACTCTATAGCTAATAGGGGTTAATTTATTCAGCAGATGCCTGCAATAGGGAGGAGTAGAGAACCTCTAAATATTACGGAGCTCAGTAAGCATGGCCAGTGATGAAGGATTCTGGAAGCTGTTTAGTCACAACTAGAGAGTCACATTCCTTTCACATCTAGAATTCATCACATCACTGATCTTCAAAACTATGGGAACCTAACTTTTTAAAGTATGAACATTTAATTTCTAGCTTCTGGCTAGCTTTATTCCTTCAGAAAGAAGGGGATTTCTTTCTTTCTTTTTCTTTTTTCTTTTAAAAGTATTTCCCCAGAGTTGCAAATTTGGAGTCAAGGTTCACAGGTGCCTTGAAAAAAAATGTTTCTGCCATTTGTTGAAGTTGGCTTTCTTTATCCATTCAACTGCCAGTTATATTCTCTTGTGCTGTTCTGTTGTATAGAGTTTTGATGATCTCACAATATAGGCTTGGAACAGTCTCTTTCAAAGGATGTTGGATTCCAAGTAGAAACTATCCATCATCTGGAAACTGGAATTAATAAAGCTGCTTCTCCTGGCTTTTTTTTTTTCCATCTGTCTTTGCTTTTTCCAAGTACATCAACACTTTTTAGGCAATTAGGATATATAATTCTGGCTACTTAGTGTCTTCTATTTAACAGTCTTCCATGTTGGAAAGTGTGGACTTTGCTTCTCAAAACCAGATCTCATGAAATAAATCTTGGTAAGTTTAATACTGAAGAACATCTTCAGAGATTCTTCAGTTCTTAAAATACCTTAAATTTGCCGATTTTCCAGAGCAAGGAAATTTTGGACTGAGTGGTTGGAAGAAGCTATGATTGTTAGTCAGACTTGCAACTGGCCTTTAATTTAGTGGTGGCACTCTGTACTCTGGAGACCAGTGATAAAGTTAGGATGAAGAATGCACAGGCCTTCCAAGGCATATAGACAACAGAAATCATACCCATCCCAATTCAGTTTTAGTAAACTACTGTCCTATCTAAAAAAACCAGACACATACAGGACTATATAGAAATCCTTTTGGATCTTGGATCCAGAAGGATTTTAGGTGTGGGCTTTTTTCTTCCTTTTCCATGAAATAATTTGCATGCTACTTAGAAGGAATGGGAAGAAATACTGTGGCTGCCATAGAAAGAAGTCTCTCCAAATTGGGCAGAGGTATATTATGAAGATAGGATGGAAAAGTTTAATTTCTGAGCTGTGGCTATTCCTCAGTTCCCAGCCAATATTTTTCTAATTGCCCCTTTTCATAAATATGAAGACTAAGGGATTTCTACCAATGGTAAGGAAGGTTTGGAAGACTGGTACATTCACAGACCTTTTTATAAATACATCAGTGGTGGGCTGCCTCCGGTTCGCACCAGTTCTATAGAACCGGTAGTAAAACCAGCGGGAGGCTCCACCCACTGACCCTAACGTCATCAGAATGCTTCTGCGCATGCGCAGAAGCTTCTGTGCATGTGTGCGGCCCCATTACGAACCGGTAGTAAAGATAAGTAAAGAACCCACCCCTGAAATACATAATGTTATTCTTTGGGGCAAACTCCCACCAATTTATTTTCTCTCTCAATAACTCTCAATTTATTCTCCTAAGAATTGGACCATTACAATGTGTTCTATCTAGAGCTGGTCTTGAAGACATTTAACAGCTGCAGCTTCTCCAAAATGTGGTAGCTTGGGCATTTATGGAGAGACTATGGCATGCCCATATAACATTTCAACTCCATGAGCTACACTACTTTACATGCAGTTACTTGTGCCTGGAGGGAGAAGTTGTCCATGAAACTTGCTTCACAGAGCATATTTAACCGGTTTGTTTAAAACTATTTAATCATTTATTGAATTAACCATAGTCTAGGGTCCATTAAACTAGTCATAATCAAATAAATTATCTTAGTATCTTAGTACAGTGTGTGCATCAGTGTTGAAATTCAATTTTTTTTACTACCAGTTCAGTGAACGTGGCTTGGTGGGCATGGTGTGGCTTGGTGGGCATGGCAGGGGAAGGATACTGCAAAACCTCCATTCCCAACCCACTCCAGGGGAAGGATATTGCAAAATCACCATTCCCACCCCACTCTGGGACCAGCAGAAGTGGTATTTGCTGGTTCTCCGAACTATTCAAAATTTCCACTACTGGTTCTCCAGAACCTGTCAGAACCTGCTGGATTTCATCCCTGCTCTATGTCTTCCATCATTCCAAATTTTTATGCTGGCCTGGACAAATAAGAACTGAAGCCAATCCTAAAGGAACTACAGCCTACTCTGAATATTTTATGTACAAAATAAATGCAATATGCAGCTAATATCCTGCTAAGTTATTATTCAATTTGTATGGCTCTGCACTCTGCGTAGTGAATAGGAAGTTCAATAACAACAATACAATTATCAGCGTATGACTGACCAAATCTCAAGCGGTATGCTATTCCATAGGACAAACATGAAAGTAGAACACATGATATTAGAGATTAAAATCAGTGAGCAATTTCAATATGTTTCCATTTCTTCTAACTTCAACATAGTAATAAAATACATTCCAGTGATCCATGGAGATTCTCAGTCATCCAGGCCATAGTTGCCCCAAAGCTGCTTTATAATGATCATTATTAATTATAATGAAGGTAAAAGTTTCCCTGTCAGTCTTGTCCAACTCTTGACCACAATGCTCATCTCTGTTTCTTGATCAAGAGAGCCAGTGTTGTCCAAAGACAATTTCTATGATCATGTGGCCAGCATGGCTATATGCCAAAGGCTAATGGCATGCTGTTACCTTACCACGAAAGAGAAACCTATTAATCTACTTGCATTTGTATGTTTTCAAACTGCTAGATGAGCAGGAGCTGAGGCAAGTAACAGTTACTCACCCTGTTGTACAGAACTCGGGTCTCGAACTCAGACTGTCAGGTCTCCAGCTGACAAGCTCAATGTCTTTAACAACTGAGCCATCACACCCCTCCAACAATTATAGCCCACATCAAATAGTGCCATTTTTAAATGGGGGACATCAAGTAGATGCATGTTCAGTCCCTTTTTAAATATTAGGAACTCTGGCAAATGAAATGGGAGAGTTTGTTCTAAACTTATAACTTAATAACACAAGCAGTGTATTAATAAGTTTGGTTCTTGAATTTTAAAAATATTTTTGCCAAAATTTTTAGTCTTCTCTGAAAAAGGTGCTTATTTTACTGCCTCAGTTTCAGGGTGCGTTAGCATTTCAGTAGCATCACAACTTCTTCAAATTCTATTGTTTTCCAGGCTTCGTAACATAAAAAAGATGCAGGGTGGAAGTTCCCAAAAGATGTCCAGATTTCATTTATCAAGGAAGCTTAATGAAAGAAGACTGTACAGGAAGAAGCAGAATAATCTCCAATCTTATGCATTTCATAACTAAGGAAAGTGTAAAGATCACATGTACACTTCTGCAAAATAGATGAAATACGAAGATGCAAAATGAGGACTACCTCTATTATTATTATTATTATTATTATTTATTATTATTATTATTATTATTATTTATTATATTTATATACTGCCCTTCTCCCGAAGGACTCAGGGTGGTGAACAGCCACAGGAAAAAAACAAGAGTACAAAATTTAAAACCAATTTAAAATCAAATTAAATTAATTTGGCCCACAATTAAAACACCCCTATTTTAAAACAAATAAGATTAAGTAATTTAAAATTGAAAAACAATTAAAAGAGTTCGGCCAGTCCGGCTTGTTGAAATAGAAACGTCTTTAGGGCACGGCAGAAGGTGTGAAGAGCGGGAATCTGCCATATCTCCGGGGGCAGTTCATTCCAAAGGGCAGGTGCCCCCACAGAGAAGGCTCTCCCCCTGGGGGCCGCCATTGCTTGGGCGATGGCACCCTGAGGAGCCCCTCTCTGTGGGAGCATACTGGTCAGTGGGAGGCTATCGGTGGCAGCAGGTGGTCCCATAAGTACCCAGTAATATTGAGACTACCTCAATATTACTGGGTAATATTGAGGTAGTCTCAATATTAGACTAGAGAAATATTGTAGTTTTTCAAATTATCCGTATTTGGCTATTTATTCATCTCTTAGAATAAAATTAAGAGAAGAATAAATACTGTGTGGTTGTTTTTTACAAACGTTTCATTACCAAATTAGGTAATGTTATCAGTTTGGTACTGAAGCATTCAAACTCAAAGAGCAGCAAGGACCCTACAGTTCAACCCCTGAGCTACGAATATGCTCTTCTATTGGTCTTCAAAAAACTGTAGGAGATATTACTCTGAAAAGAGGGGGGAAAGGGAGAGGGAGAGGGAGAGAGAGAGATGATAGATGAATGAATGCAGCATATTTTACTAAATTTAGAACACCGTAAGAACTAGAAATAGATACTTGAAATAGACATAGAGATAGTGGAAGCATAATTTTATCTGACAGAAAGATTTAAATAGTAAGTT
Organism: Stegonotus admiraltiensis; assembly: GCA_032468215.1. Classification (NCBI taxonomy): domain Eukaryota; kingdom Metazoa; phylum Chordata; class Lepidosauria; order Squamata; family Colubridae; genus Stegonotus; species Stegonotus admiraltiensis. The sequence continues at coordinate 24,287 of JANHZT010004477.1, read as the reverse complement.
CTACTTTTGAATTTTTAAAAAAATCAAAAACTCAGGTCTATTGCATAGGCAAATGTTACTGATGGAATTATTTTGCAACAGCAGTAAAAGCATATTATGGCTATTGAAAACCCATGTACCAAATCAATACTTTTCCTAAGAAACCTAGCATTATGAGAAATTGCCTTACATTCTTCTATTCCTTATTACCTGCACCATTGTCTACCTTCTCAGTCTAATTGCAAGGTAGATGAAGGAACAGGTGCATATTTCAAGCTCTGTTAAGCACTACAAATTTTAAGTGTCTCCCCAGACTGATGAGTGATGTGCCATGAACCACTTGGAAGCCTTGAAATTTTCAACAAATAACATGGACAGCTTCCCATCACGTTTCTCCTTGCAGACTTCTCTCTCTCAGCAGTTAGCAAGCATTATCAGTTTTGCTAATTAAACTCACAGTGCAGAGGAGAAATTGTAAATACAATTGACCACACAGCTTTCTGGGGAACAATCTATAGCAGACAGCAGGAAAGCAAGAAGCCGTCATCCTGAGCACAAGATTTTTCTCCAGCAAAAACAGGACAAAAGTGCATTGATGAAGACAAAGTCATTCTTGATCAAAAGCAACCACAATAAGATCCTGTTTTACCTCAGGAAAAAGGGTCTTCTGTGGTTGTTTCAGACAACTGAAAAGAAACCCAATTTGGCCATTTTAGCTTGGCATTTCTGAATTGTTACAGAAGCTCGGAGAACAATTTACAAATTTTTCTTTTGTTGTGCTTTGTTTTCCTTGCACAGTTGGGGATTAGCTGTTCTAGGCAAATAACATGTCATTAATTCAGTAGTTTTGAAAACAAGGCAGTCAGGAATCTATTTGGAAACATAAAAGGCCATATTTAACAAACATTGCCCTATGATATATTTCAACATAATGTGCCAGGGGAAAAAAACCCCTCATAATATCAGAGACACAGCTATGGGAAATATCCACTTATCCTTCAGGTGATTCAAGAAATTTGCTGAACTACCTACTACTGATAGCTAATGATGAGTGCACATTCCATTCATACATTCAAAAGCAAATGTCTTGATGTTCTTAACTATTAGACTGAACAAATTCAAGTTATTTTCTTTCTTTCCTCCTAAGAATAACAATAAATAAGGACTCATTTACTGAACTGTAAAATAAAAATTCAGAGTATCCTTCATTCCACATTATCAGCTTGTCACTAATGACTGTAAACAATCCATACTAGTCCCATTTTTATCAATATTGCTCAGGTTAGACAGTTTATTTTTCATCCTGGATCAATTATTTGTGTTTTTTTTATTATTTAATTTATAAACCTGTCCCACTCATATTTAGCATTCTGAGCCCAGTATATGAATAACAATCAAAACAGAGTTTTAAAAAGGGATTAATATAAAGCCAATATAATGAAATCTAGTGGTCTCTAGTCAGTGCTGAACTTAATTTGCTAAAAACTTGGTTTGCAACAGTGTTATTTACTTACTCTCCAAATAAGTAATTATTTAGGTCCACCAAGAACCAAAAAGCAAAATTGTAAAGCTAGTTTTCTTTCATGAAACATGCAGTACTCAGTCTGATTATGTAAATCCAATCCAAACCTCAGGAGAAATCTATCTGAAATATACTAACAGTTATGACTCTGGTCAGGGACAAATGCACCTGAGGTCAACAGTGTCAAAATTGCAGGCATAATGGGATGATTGAGTCAATTTGAGGTTAGAACTTCCATCAAAGACAGAGATATTTAGAAGACTATGCTTGCCTTTCTGTTATTGTTTCCATCTTCGGTATCTATACTGACAGTGTTGTAATATTGCTCTCTTCTAATACCTATCTGGAATTTTTTTGGGTTATGTTTGTTCCTGAGATCTTTGTTTGTATTCATTTATTTGAAGAATTCTTTCCTCATTTTTGCAGCTTTGATTTCATTCCACAATTTCACTGGTTCCCTATCAATGGGGTCACAGAATGTTCTTCTTGAAAATGAAGGTATATGTTTAAAGATTGTATCATAGGAACTGTGAGATTATTCTTCCACTTTAGATTTATCTGGAACTGGCAGGTGAACATTTTATAATCTGTTTCACAGACAACATTTGGCTATATCTTGCTATCTTTGTCATTTCTACCTTCTTGTACCAATGATATAGAAACTCAATTTAATTTCTATGCACTTTGGTGATAACCATACATACTTGTTACACTATTTTGACTGTTGGATGACTGTGTTAACAATAAAGAAATAGATAAGTAATTACCCTGTCTCATTTCTGTTTTCTAGACCATAAAGTCCAACTATACTTTCCTCCTTAATATTTCCAACTTCAACATTTCAGTCTTCAACTACACATCTTGTTTGCATATCTGTCAATTTCAAATTCAACAAGACCATAAATTTGTAAATTTGCTCTTCTGCATCCAAGGTTGAAGTTTAAATTTGGACAACTGTCATATTAAATGTCTGCAAAATTTAATAGGTATTATTCTGTCACCGATTGTACTGAATGTAAGACTTGAGTTTTTACTATTATTTTCTTGATTACAAAAGCAACACCATCTCTTGTTGTTGTTGTTATTATTGTTGTTGTTGTTCACATCCTGAGCAGCAAACATACTGTATATGACTTTCTGACTGAAAGTGTCCAATTCCAGCCCTTTTCAATTCATGGATGCTCATGAAGGGAATGTTTTATTGAATCATTTTTGGTGCATTGAATTTCACTATGAATATGTCTCCGTGTCCCCAACGTAATTCTGTCTTTACAGCTTTGACTTTCTTTTTCTGCATGAGAAGTTCAGCAAGTATACAGCCCATAGATTTTAATCTACCAGTAGTTACATCATAAACAGCTATGATGACCCAGGGCATGGCACAGAGATAACATAAACAGTTGGCAGTTCAAACCGCCCCTTTATTGCTCCAAATTTCCCCAAACACGCCCACGTTTCTGGCAAATCCTAGAGCAGAGTGATAACAAGCCCCCACACAAACCTCAAGCAGCCTCTGGCTCCAATTAGTCCAGCCCAGCCCTGTCTGCACCAAGGCTGCATAAATCCCAAATGTATTTGGCAAAACAAGAGCAAATCAAGGAGTTCAGGGAGCAAAGGATCCAGGTAATTAGTCCAGAATGCCAAAAGGAATGCAAGGACTCTTGGCAAGTTCAAACGTTGGCACACAACACTTCAGGAACTCAGAGTTTGTTCCCGACAAATGCCCCTCCTCACAGCATCTCCTTAAGTCTCATTCCCCAGGTGTGCCTTGTGAAGATGGGCGGGGCACTCTCCTCTTGAGTGCTCAGTCTGCGCTGATCACACCTTCTCTGCACTCTCCGAGCCCTTGGATCAGGATGAGGTGGTCCTTGCTCCTCACCTGAGCTCTGTCTCTCATATTCATCCTGCCTCTGTTCCTCCCTGCCTGCAGGCCTTACTAATTCCAAAAAGCCTTGCCTGGATGACTCTGCCCTTCCCCAGTTTCTTCCAAGGCCAACGGAGCTGCCCTCTCAATCGCCCTCAGTTCTTATTCCAGCTCATTTTCCATTTCAAAGTCAGACTCCGATGGGGGCATGACAACAGCATTAGTATTTGGAAAAATCTTTAGGTCTTCCTCAATCACAGGTTGAGTGCCCTGAGACCTGAAAGGCCCGTCATCTGGAAGCGCATAATTACTTTAGGTGTCCTGTCTAACAGAGGCGCACAAAGAAGACCGTGTGCAATGAAGACCATGAGGGACGTGGCAAATTTTAGTAAAACATAAGCTTAAACAGGAAAATGTGAGAAAGAAACTACAGATTGCTTTGCCCTGGTTATCTTTAAGTGCCCTTATACAACTATCACTAAGTGTTGCATCTTATGATTCTTTATGAGTGTATCTTGTCTTTTTATGTACACTGAGAGCATATGCACCAAAGACAAATTCCTTGTGTGTCCAATCACACTTGGCCAATAATTTTACTCTATTCTGTTATGGAAGGCAAAATGCTGTCAGGCTTTCAAGATTTTATTAATATAATATATATCAAATAAATAGACTGTGATGTCTGGTATACACACACACATGACAATGATCTAAAGTAATATTCTACCTCGCTAATCAACAGAAACATAGTCAACCTTGGAACCTGTACACTTAACATTTTGACTATAAAGTCAGTATAGTAAATCAGATATGTGAAATAAATGTTAGAAGGTTAGAAGGTGCTGGGAATTAAACCATGTTGCAAAGGCTCTTGAGGGGTGCCTATGAAATTTGAAAGTGTATCTTTGAAGAAGGAGGGTAGAAAATGTATCAGCAATTTTGAACTTAGAAAAGAATACTCGGGCTATGCCATAGTTAAGTAAAATGATCAAATATCTATTTGATTCATACTTTTATGAATGTATGGTTCAGTTAAAACAGCCCTTTCAGCCATCTCTCTGATTAGACCTGAATCAGATTGTTGCTTTTCATTTACAGCATTTCTGCCTTGCCTTGAATAAATGGTTGATCTTGTAGTGAACATTTGTTGTTGTTGTTAGTTGCAAAGTCGTGTCCGACCCATTGCGACCCCGTGGACAATGTTCCTCCAGGCCTTTCTGTCCTCTACCATCCCCCGGGAGTCCATTTAAGCTCACGCCTACTGCTTCAGTGACTCCATTCGGCTACCTTATTCTCTGCCATCCTCTTCTTCTTTTGCCCTCAATCTTTCCCAGCATTAGGTTCTTCTCCAGTGAGTCCTTCCCTTTCATTAGGTGGCCAAAGTATTTGAAGTGAACGTAGCAATAGCAATAAACTTATATACCACTCCACCATTCTTTACAGCCCTCTCTAAGTACTTTAAAGAGACATTGTGTTGCCCGTCAACAATCTGTATCTTCATTTTGCTGACCTCAGAAGATGGAAGGAGTCAGTCTGCAGTGCTGCATTCTAACCACTGTGCCATCATGATTCCTACAACATTTTGGTTATAGTCATAAAATCTAAGAGTGTAGCTGAAACTGTACTATTAAGACTATATATGAATATAGATGATGATGATGATGATGATGATTAATCTCTTTTATTCATTAAACATGAAATTCAGTCAACTTCGCATTTAAAAATATTATTGTTGTTGTTTTTGTTATTATTATTGAATTACCTTATAGGAAAGATGGGGAGCAGTAAACGAATGAACAAACAAACATTAATTGACAGAACCTGGGAAACAACAGCATCAGCTCATTGCAAACATTATACTTAACAAATGGAAATCCTAGAAGCCTAGTGATAAGAGAGGGACCACAATTGTCCGGGCTAATAGTCTGTGGCCTCCTATATTATTCATAAATTCTGCAAAATTTAACTTTATTTAAATCAGCATCTGGAGTGTGTGTTGTGTGTGTGTGTGTGTATGTATGGGTGTAGTATATAATGTATATGTATCTAGATAAATAGATATAAGAGAGGGAGGGAGGG
>JANHZT010004476.1:66679-81494 GCA_032468215.1 Stegonotus admiraltiensis | reverse complement strand
CTCCCAGAATTCCCCGGCCAGCTGGGAAATTCTGGGAGTTGAAGTCTGCCAGGCTTAAAGTTGCCATGGTTGGAGACCCCTGTACTGCAGCATATGTTTGTAAGAGGGGATAAGATGTCGTCTTTCAGGTTTACAATAAGATGATTTGTTATATACAGGTAGTCCTCAACTTATGACCACAATTGGGGCCAGACTCTCCATTGCTAATGAAGGTGGTTGTTAAGTGAATTGTGCCCAGTTTTACACCCTTTTTTTGCCAGGGTTGTCAGCAAACCACTGCAGTTGTTAAGTGAATGGCATGGCTGTTAAGTGAATCTGGCTTCCCCTATTGACTTTGATTTTTGGAAGCCAGTTGGGAAGGTCAAAAATGGTGATCACGTGATTCTAGGATGCCACAATCATTGTAAACATATGCCAGTTACCAAAGCCCCTGAATTTTGATTGTGTGACTATGGAGATTCTGTGACAATTATAAGTGTGGGAACCAGTTGTAGGTCATTTTTTTCAGTGTCACTGTAACATCTGTCACGAAACATATGGTAGTAAGTCTAAGACTACCTATAGTCAAGGTTGGGTATACAATACTCAGAGGAACTACCACGTTTCCCTGAGAATAAGACTAGGTCTTATTTTCTTTTGGGTCCCAAAATAGGCACTAGGGCTTATTTTCAGGGAGTATCTTATTTTTTCCCTCATGTACAGGAGGCCCAGTTCTTCTGCTTGCTCATGGTGGGGCAGGAGGCTGGCTGTGCAGGTTCTTGAGTAGGGCTTATTTTGGGGGTAGGACTCATATTAGGCACATACATAAAAACCATACTAGGTCTTATTTTCAGGATAGGTCTTATTTTCAGGGAAACAGGGTATGACCACAATTAAGCCCAAAATTTCTGTTGTTAAATGACACATTTGTTAAGTGACTTTTCCCCCCTTTTATGAGCTTTCATGCCACAGTTTTTAAATGAATCTGGCTTCCCCATTGACTTTGCTTGTCAGAAGGTCGCAAAAGGAGATCAAATAACCCCAGGACACAGCAATGGTCATAAGTTTGAACCATTTGCAAAACATATGAATTTTGATCACATGATCATGGGGCCGATACAAAGATCATAAGTGTGAAAAATGGTCCTGAATTGCTTTTTCCAATGCCGTTGTAACTTTGAACGGTCACTGAATGAGCTATTGTAAGTCAAGAACTACCTGTACTGTCAACTGATTTCCAATACTCCAAAAAATTAAAATAAACAAAATGTCACAAGAATATGCATGTTTGTGAGATTTGCACTACTCTTTCTTTATTTCCACCCAAATATCTGCAAAGAAGCCGAATACAGTATAATTGCATGTACAACGTCTCTTAATTGATAGCATAACGGTTGCAACGTGGAAGCATTTCATGTTTGTTGACTCGAGCATTATATACTTATACCCCATGACTTGGCTGTGGTTTTGTAGAAGAGTTTAATAAACCATTTCTCCCAAAGTAATATTTTACAGCTTGCCACTACACAGATAACTGGTTAATTGAACAAAAAAAATGATAGACTATTATAAATGCATGTCTTAAATTCTAGATAACCCTGTACCACTGGGATCTCCCTCAGGCCCTCCAGAATATTGGAGGGTGGGAAAACGAGACCATCATTCCGAAATTTAAAAATTACGCAGACCTCATTTTTCGAAGATTGGGAGACAAGGTGAAATTTTGGATAACTTTAAATGAGCCTTATGTCATTGCCAACCTTGGTCATGGTTATGGAGTGTCTGCACCAGGTAAGGTCTTTTGCCAATTCTTCTTGTTTGTAGGAAGAATACTTTAGAAAAATGAGAGGATATTGTTGATTATTAAAATCTCTGTTGACCCAGGAAAGAATAGTTTTGCAATTAACAGAGAACTTAAAATTCGAGGTTTAATCTAATGTAAAAGTAGCCTTTAGCCTTTCAAGCAGTGGTGAAATGCATCCGGTTCCATCCGACTCTGGCAAACCGGTAGCACTGGTGGCAGGAGGCTCCGCCCAACCTCCCAGATGTCATCACGTCCCCTTTTTTATGCTCTTTGCATGCGCAGAAGTTCCTGCGCATGCGTAGAGGTGTTGTGCGTGAGCGAAGTGAGCATGCACATACTCCCAATTGCGAACTGGTAGCAAAGGTAAGTGGATTTCACCCCTGCTTTCAAGTGTTGCTGAATTATACATTTTGGGCACTTCAAGGACCAATCAGGACCTTGAGGGATGCATGGGTTCCTTACCCTTAACCCAGTATTCCTGACTCTTCTAAACAGAGCATCGGGAACAGAAGTAATTAATGGAAGACATTAATGGAGCTAAGAGCTTTGGAAAAACTGAATAGCAAATCTCTTCTTAGATGAACAACTTCTGAATTGTCTCTTGGGTCTGTTAATCAATCTTGTTAGAATGTCTGAGAAAGTCACAGGAAACATTATTCAATAGATTTCTACAGGAACAGCAGAGCGTGCAAGAAATAGTTTATAAGCCATGTATAAGCCTTTACTCCTTTGTTATCTTAGGCCAGATCTGCTGTGGCTATGCTGCCAAACCTATTCAAATTTTTCTAGTTCTTCCTCTTAAACCAATGGGCTGTGATAAACTTCAATTGCATGTATTTGGAAGTCTGCTGTTCTTTAAGCAACACAAGTTATTCTCAGCAACTTATATAACTGATATTGGGGCATAGGGAAGTATGGCTTTAAGACAGACGTGTAACTGTGTAAATGAGTTGCAGAAAAGCTTCAGCTTAGAGTTTTTAGTTAACCATGGAGTGGGGATTCACACAGGCCAGAAACTGATGTACATGTCAGAAATAAAATATGATATAATATGTATAATGTTTAATTATAATTTATTTTCTTGAACAAGGGAATTATTTCTTTAAATCTCCTTTAAATTTATTATCTTTATGTCGGTGCTCCAAAAGCAGTAAAATGGACCTCTGCCACCACTTTAGTATAATATTCTGAAAGAAGAAGAAAAATGAACGTTTTAAGAGGTTATCTCCTTGCAGAAAAGCAAATAGATTAAAATCTATGATTAAAATATAACCATTGGTACTCCTGTAGTTGCAGAGTTAACTATTCCCTTGTCACTGTTTTCTCAGGCATATCTGGAAGACCTGGCCATGCCCCTTACATTGTGGGACACAATTTGATCAGGGCACATGCAGAAGTGTGGCATCTCTACAATGAAACCTACCGTCCAAGACAAAAAGGGTTGATCTCACTTTCCATCAGTATCGAGTGGGCCGAACCAAAGAACCCTCACAAACAGGAGGATTATGAGGCTGCTGAGAGATACGTTCAGGTAATACAATATCTGTAACAATGAGGGAACACCCACCCCCCTTGGACTCTCAGTTGTTGCTGGACCACAGCTTCCATCTGGTTTCATCACAAATTATATTAGCTAAGGAGCAGTTGAGATACAAGCTATCGGTAATCAGGACACAATGTTGAGAAGGTCCACCATTTCATAAATTAAATAATGATATAAACCAGGGGTGTCCAGCTTTGGCAACTTTAAAACTTGGGCAGTTCAACACCCAAAATTCTGGGAGTTGAAGTCCACAGATCTTAAAGTTACCCAGATTGGACACCACAATGTAAACTCTATCATGTAACCCCAATAAGGTCTATAGTTTTGCTTGGTTTTAAAGCCAAAGAGTATGTATTCTTCTATTAAATAAAATCAACAGAAACATAGTTTGGGTATTCAGTAGGTATCAGTATCTAATCTGTACTTGGATTATGAAAAATGTTAATATCCCTGAGATATAAAATAGTGCACAATCAGCTTCAGTCTTCAAGTATGAGGAGAGAACAACAATTGATCAGGTCTTCTGTCCTCCTAAAATGGAACATGCCTCCTATATGTTAATCCTTGCTTACTCCAATTTTAAAACAAGAGTAGCATGGCAGCATGCACACCTAAGATGCTAGAAGTAAGACCAACTCAGATTTTTCCAGCTTGGTTCAGAATAATCGTTCTACTTTAGAAATACTGTAAGCTTATATTCAGAAATCTGGAAGGTGTTTTATTTGGAATAGGCTGGTTAAGATTATGAGTAGCTGAAATGTGCAACATTTATTTAGGGTATAGCCCACTTTTATTATCTTTGTAAATAATTCATAACAGCTATGCTTTAGGGTACATCTGTTCATATACGTGCCTTTCAGTGTCACACTTAGAAGTGGAACCTAGTGAATTCCTTGGGAAGGGAAATATAGTCTAATGAGTAGACATTCATATCTACTTTTTGTCTTTTTTAATTCATGCCTTTTTAAGAAAGCATTTTCAGAAGGGGAATCATGAAGAGCATAAGAGCTTCATGCTTCTATTATTACTTGTGCTGTAATGGTTAAATTGGTGGATTAGGAATGGGGAGGTTCAGGTACAAATTGCCCTCAGCTACAGAGATTCACAGGATAAATTTGAGGCAGTCCTTCTCTTGTAGCCCAACCTACCTCATAGGTTGTTGAAGAAGGGGGGGAAAGGGGAACCGCTACACACACTGCCTTGAGCTCCTAAATGAAAGGTAGTATGAAATAAATGTGCAATATTTGGGAATACTTTAAAAAACTGGCAGATGTTGTTTTATTTCTAAGGAAGGAAGGGCTGATGCTTTTAATCACACACCGCCAATACTATGTGGATAGGAGCTGGTGTTCTAGCTGTAGCTATAAGTACTAGTACTATTTTTGCATTCTATTCAGCAGTTGGAGAGTATAGGTTGTGGTAGCTCAGACACGCTCAGAGATTAGGGCTAGTAGGACACCAACAAGATGTCCTCGGAAGACAAGTGACTGCAGCTGTAATTACCAAGCAGCTACTGTACATCAAGGTTACAATGTGGAGACTCAACTGGTGTCTTGGTGTCTTGGGGAAGAGGTTTGAGGAGCTGCTCTTTCAAAAATAAGTTGGTTAATGTGTGTGTAATTCTTGATTTCTTGTGATGTCCCACCACAGTTTTTTGCTGGTTGGTTTGCTCATCCTATTTTCAAAACCGGTGATTATAGTGATCTGATGAAAAAGAGGATACAAGAAAGAAGTTCTGGCAAATCACGGTAAGTGATTCATTAATGCAGAATAGTTCTTGGGATAAACTATATTTAAAAAATCATTGAATAAGCTATCGCTCTCCACTGCCTTATGTCACAAAAGGAAACGGAATGGGAGACAGAAGGAAAAGGGAATCTAAGTGCCAGCTGTTAAAAATGAAATAATCTTATGGGGATGACCAATTATCTCAGCAACTGTATGGGAATTGGTGGGCCCTGATGGTTGGTGTTTCTTCAGGGCTTTTTGAATGTTTTTAAATGGTGGTAAGGAGTCTGCTGGCAAACTCCTTGGAACCATCTGGTCAGCTTCCTCAACCCACTGTCAGGATATCTTCTTTTCTGGTGACTTCAAAAAGCTATGAAGAACAAGAGGAAAAAGATGCTGGGGGGTGGGATGAGGTGAGATGAAATGAAATGAAATCATGGGAGCAGAGGAGTCTTGCTAGTGGAAACACTTAAATACTCATTAGGAAGAGCCAAGGTGGTGCAGTGGTTAGAGTGCAGTACTGCAGCTACTTCAGCTGACTGCTAGTGCAGCAGATCAAATCTCACCGGCTCAAGGTTGACTCAGCCTTCCATCCTTCCGAGGTGGGTAAAATGAGGACCCAGATTGTTGGGGGCAATATGCTACTGCTAATGCAATATGCTATATGCTAACTTTGTAAACCGCTTAAAGAGGGCTGTAAAGCACTATGAAGCGGTATAGAAGTCTAACTAATAAAAATAAATAAATCTCAATGGTGCTTTTTCAAATGGCAACTGGACTATGTTTTTTTTCCATTGAGGAAGAAAAAGAAAAAGAGGGAAAGAAAGAAAGAAAGAAAGAAAGAAAGAAAGAAAGAAAGAAAGAAAGAAAGAAAGGAAGAAAGAAAACATAGTCCAGTTGCCTTTTGAAAAAGCACCTTTGAAACAACCATGACGTGGATGACTGAAAATCTCCATAGATACTAAATGCTCATGAAATTTGTGAAACTGCAGAAGTTCAAGAGAAGGCTAGTGTTCATTTCTACTACAACAGGGGTGTCAAACTGGATTTCTTTGAGGGCCAGATCAACACTCTAGTTCTCCTCCATGTGCCAGGCTGGGGAGGGGGGGCGGGGAGAGATGGGACGGATGCCTCCTGCAGCACTCTCCTGGCCAAAATGGCGCACGGAGGGCACTCATAACCCCCTTGCACCCCATTTTTAGCCTGGAAAGCCTCCTGCAGCACTCTGCCGGCCAAAATGGGGTGTGGAGTGGCCCTGGGCACCCATTTTGGCTGGCAGAGTGTTGCAGGAGGCCGTCCAGGCCGAAAACAGGGCACAGGGAGGCCGAGCTCAGCCTCCCACACCCCATTTTGGTTGCCAGAAGCACAGCAGGCCGGTCCTTTGCTATTTCCAGGCTGGCCCTGTGGTCCTTGAGTTTGACACCTCTGTGGTACAACAAAACCAGCAGCAAAGCAACTTCAGTCATGAAGCTGGGCATGTTCAGACCAGATTCTGAATTACCTAAGAACGTCCACTGTTCTTATGCTCTTGGTAAAAGGTCAGTTTTCAGTGCCCTGCTTTTGCCCTTTTGCAACGACAAAGTGCCTACATCGGAATTTATGCTATATTATAAATCAGAGAGCCCAGCTGATATAGTAATATGTAACCTTGCCATTCCTTTGTAATAAATGTATCATGTAAAAATCTATTTTCCCTATTTCCATGCATGTTTGTGTTATGTGTGATGTAGGCTCCCTGAATTTACTGAAAGTGAAAAACAAAGAATTAAAGGCACATATGACTATTTTGGCTTGAATCATTATACCACAATCCTGGCATCCAATTTAAATCTTCCTGCTATAACATCCTACGATGCGGATAGGTAAGCTGCAAGCATGATTTTGTATTGTATTAAATTATGCACCATCTAAGTAATCCTAATAAAAATGAAATACAAAGTTGGCCGTTTTTGAGGGTGAAATTACTGGATTTTGTGATTGCACAGCATTTTACCATTATGTTGTTATTTGATAAAATGAGAATCTTCCCATGTTTTGAGAGCCCTGGTGATGCAGCAGTTAGAATGCAGTATTGCAGGCAAACTCTGCCCACAGGTAGGAGTTCGATCCTGCTGGGGCTCAAAATCGACTTAGCCTTGCATCCTTCCAAGGTCAGTAAAATGAGGACCCAGACTGTTGAGGGCAATATGCTGACTCTGTAAACCACTTACGGAGAGCTGTAAAGTACTGTGGAGTGGTGTATAAGCCAATTTTGAAGCAACTTATACATCACATGTTACAGGCACAAATTTCCATAAGACTATGTAGATGGCTGGTTCTCAAAGAGCCAGAAACTGTTACATATTGATCTTTGGTATACATATGTAGTGTTTGTCCAGTATAAAATAAATTTTGCAGATACCTCTACTACTTCCAGCATGTCTGTAAATGGATATTATTTCTATCAAACAGGTCCTTAAATGAAATCCTAGTGCATAAGTGGCCCAACTCCTTATAATTACAGTTGTCTGTGTCCTCACTTTTGCTCTATGCATCTCATTGCCTAAGTGATCAATATTCAGATGCTGTTACTTCGGGAATCACTGGAATGTTAACTTTAAAAAAAATGTAAATACATAAAATGTTCTTAACATTATGTATGTTCAAACTAAGCCAACAATTCCAAACTTTTATTTTATTGCAGGGACACCAGTATTTTTGCAGATCACAGTGAATGCCAAAGTCTCATAAGATTTTAAGAGAATGTCAAAATCTCATGACATCTCATAAAATGTTGGCCAATTAATTTTTTGTTACTTTCATTTTTACTTGGCCCAGCTCTATGGGCCATTTATAGTATCCTTGCAAGGCACCAGTAAATAATTGGAGCATAAAATTGAAAGCCAATGCTTTGAAAACTACGGATTATTTCAACAATAATTTCTTGAAAATAATCTTACATATAACTCTAAATTGTAAATCCTTTTGGTAACCATAAAGTCTGGGTTCAAAACCAAATAACAACTTGTTGTTTATGTCTACATTGTTTATCCCATAGTGATAAACAACATCTACATGCTATTCATAAGAGACAGTCAAAAAGCCTAAAAAGAAATAAAAAGACCAAAACACCTCGCTAGCAATCAAAACCCAGATGAGCAAAGATTAACACCAAGATTAACATTAGACCAACAATCAAAAAGGAAACAATACCCCAATCAAAGAATTAACCAAGTCAGTCAAATAAGCTAACAGTAAACAGCCTAATCAAAGAACCAACAAGACCACTTCCACCAACACTGACAGAGCAAGCCATTTGCATATAAAAAGAGAGTAAACGCATACCCTTCTAGCATTGATGATGTTACCTAGGCGGGTAATGAGATGTCTTCAAGAAAGCAACCAAGCAGATAGCACCAAAGAGGCCATATATTTATGTTTGCTTTGACAGAGGTGTTGCTTCCATAGTAGACCACAGCTGGCTGGGTTCTGGCTCGTTTTGGCTGAAAGTGACTCCATTTGGCTTCAGAAGGCTCTTAAAATGGATCAAAGAAGAATACAATAATCCACCTATTTATGTGACTGAGAATGGAGTTTCTGAACGTATAGATAGAGGCTTGAATGATACCTGGCGCATGCATTATTTGAAGAGTTACATCAACGAAGCATTAAAAGGTATGTGTTTTTCCTTCTACAAGTTGTCTCCAAATCTAGTTAATCCTTCTACTTTATCTCTATTTTCCCTGAAAGAGTGAGCATTTAGCTAATTTTCCAATGAATGCATGTAATGGAGAAAGTACCTTTGCTGGCATGGAGATGGGTTTTGAGCACAGAAGTGAGAAAATAAATTCTAACCCTGTGAATGACTATGGTGAATGATATGGTGCAGAATTTCCAGTTTTTGAAAATTTAATCCCTATTGCAGATTTAGTTATTCTGCCGTGTAGCATTGGAACAAGCTAGCTTAGTAATTGCTATTTATTATTTTTTAAAGCTTTGTGAGTGTGTTAAATGCTGTGTATGGTGTGTAGAGAAAAATGAACTCTAAAAATATTAGCAAGAATAGGTTAGCATTTGTAATGTTAACAATATTAAAAATAAGTTAAAATATATTACATAAGGAGGCTAAGACTTTATCAGGACTACTAGAATGGAGATTTTCCTGAAAAGGAACCTAATTGAAACTAGTTGATCATTTCAGGTTACTTCCAACTTGATGGCTTGATGTTTTACTAAAGGAAGGAAGAGGCTAATGATCAACTACCTCTAATATATAATCAATCTCTCCCTGATAAAAACATGAAAGCAGCAAAATGGTAACCATCTATTCACCGCCTATATTCAGTGATCCTTACTGGAAATATTGAAAGCCAGTTTGGTGTAATAGTTAAGATGGTTATGGTGCAGGCCAAGAAACCAGGAGACTGTGTTCTAGTCTCATTTTAGGAATGAGAACCAACTGATCGACTTTGGGCCAGTCATTCTCTCAGAGCTTAACTCACCTCACAGGGTTGTTGTTATGGGGAAAATAGGAGGGAAAACGAACATGGCATGTTCATAATCGTGTGTGTGTGTGTGTGTGTGTGTGTGTGTGTGTGCAGTAATAAAAATCAAAAATAAAAAGTGCATAGTGTTTAATGTAAAGTAGGCTATCTTAAAAGCTATTTTTTCAACACACTTTGCATTAAACTTATGTTTATTCACTCTATATGCCTGGCTCTAGGATTTCCTTCTGTGCATACTCCTTCAAGATGAAGTTTTGAAAGCAGTCCAGATGCTTACAAAGAGGCTTCAACCCAAATTATTTAGGAGTCTGCATTGTGTATGAGTTTGTAATTAAACTTGTATAAAACCACACTATAAGAATCTCTCCCCTTCCCTGTTTTATATATATAACAGGAGTTGCATTTGATGGTGTTGATCTCCGAGGTTACACAGTTTGGACTTTGATGGACAATTTTGAATGGGCAGTGGGCTTCTCTGAAAAATTTGGCCTGTATTACACCAACTACACAGACCCTAATCTAACTAGAATTCCAAAAGAGTCTTCAAAATATTACTCATCTATTATCCGCTGTAACGGCTTTCCAGATCCAGCTAATGGACCTCATTTGTGTCTGGAACCACATCCTGAAGGTAGGTATATTAGAAGCAGAAAAGGACTAGCTTTAAGGGGTATGCTAAGGGAATTTAAAAAGTATTACTACGCTTTTAACTGTAATAATTGTACCAGTCTGAACACAATTCTATATGGTAGGAAAACCCCCCAAGAGGTTGAGATTCTCAGAAGGAAGTTGCAATGCAATAGTCAGCTGGTATTGATACGAAATACTGTCATATCTGGTGTTGAAAGGAACAGCTTAATGGGCATCTTTCTAAAAATGCCAAAACAAATTTGTCTGCATCTATTTGTTTTTTGATTTTGGAGCATCCCCAAGAGGAATACTCAGGAGAATAGCCTCCGAGATTGAAGCTAGAATACAGGAATTTTCCTTTTTACAACTATGAATCAAACCCAATGGGTCTTGTTCCCTATACATGCCACTGACAGTAATGATCTTCTCTACTTGAGGCTGGTTTGAGGCAGTGGTGGGTTGCCCCCAGTTCGCACTGGTTCTATAGAACCGGTAGTAAAACTGGTGGGAGGCCCCGCCCACAGACCCCGTCATCACCAAAAAGCTTCTGCGCATGCACAGAAGAGCACACGCAAACTGGTAGTAAAGGTAAGTAGAACCCACCCGATTTGAGGTGTTTGAAAGTTACCAGGGCAATTTTTTAGGCACCATATTTGGATGTACCATTTTACAAATCTTACATAACTCTTTTACCTTTGTAGGTACTACTAAACCACCAATTACAAACACTCCTCTGCCACTTACAAGCTCAACAGCTACTAAACCACCAATTACAAACGCTACTCTGCCACCTACAAGCCCAACAGGACTGGAAGATATCAAGAAAGTGCCATTTTTGGGACTGGACTTGACTTCATCTGAGGCTGAAATAGCTCTTTATGTTCTATTTGTCCTATGCTTGCTGGCTATACTAGGTTTCGCAGGTTCCCTCTGTGCCTTTAAAAAGGCCAAAAATATGAGGAAAAAATCAACGTTGTAGTAATCAGGAACATGTTTTGCTTTCTCATCTGAAGACTTTGAGCCATGCATATTTGAAGCTCCCTCTATTCATCTATGAACTTTAAAAGTACATTATTGAAACAATGTGCATCAATTAGGGATATCATTTTGATTTTTTTTGCACCCAAGATATAATTGCTTAAGAATTATACAATTTTGGGTCACTGTTTTGCTGTGACTATGAAGTTAAAACTAGCACACTCTCAATGTAGTGGGAAACACACACATGCACCTGTGCGTAAAAAGTATTCATGTGTTTCAGAAAAAGAGGGCCATTTGTTCAGAATTTCACAACTAATCAATGAAAATTGGTTCTTGTATGCAAATGTAATAAAGAAGAAAAATAGTTAATGGCTTCACTACATTTGCCAAGTTTTGCAATTATTTCTGAGAACCAAATAATTGTAACAGGTACTAGTTGGAAACCTTTGGGCTTCATTTACTGTGACATTAAGGCAACTTTCTCAATTCTACAGAAAGCATAGCTTGAAGTTAATACATTCACAATATCAGTGTTTGCTATGATAAAGAGATATTGAATTTTAGCCAGATAGGTGGTTAGTGAACTTTGCTTACACTTCAATGTGAGAAAGGGGCAGAATTGAATTGTTTTTCTGTGAAATGTGTCCATTCATAAAACCATCAACCTCAATCCAATCAGACTCCCCCCCAAAAAAGCACGCCTGGAGAAATTGTAGTCAACAGACTATACAAAACGATATTTTTGGGGCTAATGGCTAGTGTTAATCCAATATTTGCCTATGATAGCTCTGCATTTTCAGTGAAGGCCTAAAAAGAACCCCCATTTTTTATTATGGGTAGTTTGCCTGCTGTAGCCAGTTCTACAAATGTCTTTTCTTTCAATTGTTCTACTGAACTATACTGCATGAAATAAATATATAAGAAACATGACTCTGAGGCACATGACTCTGAGGCACATTAGCACAAATGTGGGGTTGAAAAAAGAACTATAATTTATTACTTTTCAAGCAGCAGCACAAGTTATTGAGACATTTGACTTGGACTGAATCTGCTAGCAATACTGTCAAGCATTTAAGGACTTTAAAATCTCTTCTGAACACCCCTGGATCGTCTCAAATCAAATAAGAGGCAACGAAGAAGGATGTTGATATTGATCCTGTACCCAAAAAGGCATAAGAGAAAAACAGGACATCTATTTTTGTATTTTAACATACTTTATATATGTAAAAAGACTGTGAACTAAATTGAACTGTGAATCTGAGTAATTGTGTTTTTCATTTTTCTGTTGTACTCTGCTTTTCCCCTTTGATTTTTAAAAGGTCTTGAGGCAAGAAACATTAAAAATTAATCTGCCCCCTCCTGTATTTCTGTTGCTATGTACAAATAAATAGTTGAACCAGACACATGATACAGTATAATTAATGGTAACCACAGCAGCCATGTTGAATCACCAGGCCTAGGCCCCAAATAGGATCTGTCTCTTTTCCAAATCCCCATGTATACAAGTCAGGAAGACAAGAAATTGTATGAACCGAGTGTCTCTCTTACGGCATGGGGATCACTCCATAGCGCTCTTTATAAAAAGTATGACACGTCAAAGAACGATCATGTTATGTACCAAGTATTTGGGGGAAAAAACTTTATTGAATGCTGTGAGATAAAAACTATGAATATTGGGCTGTTACAGAAGCATTACAGGGGGAAAAAAACCCCTTATCCAATTCATTAGGATTACACTCTCCTAGGCCGAGTGATTTGTTTGGTATTTGGAGATGCCTATTTGTTCAAAGATTTATATAGATAAAAAGTGTCTTTACAGGACTGTATAAGTAGTAAATATGAAATTCTAAACGCTGATGAGACATGGAGGATTTTTATATTGCTTTTGGCAGTAGTTACATTTGCAGAATCTAGCTGCACAAGTGGGTTAGCATTTATTCCAGGCAGAATACCCAACCAAGCCCACTATGCAGCAGAATGTTTTAACTGAAGCTAAATCAAATAGGAAAAAAATAATCAGTGATTTCTATGTACAGTTTAGTCAGGTTACATTTGTTGGGTTGAATTTCCATTCCAAGTATTATTATCATCCTCTCCATCATCCTGAGTTCTCAATCGGTAGATCTTGCCTTCTTTCTTAAACTCTTCATTCCGTTTTTCCAATACTCGTTTCCTAACTGCTTGTCTGAAGAAGAAAGAAAGAGAGATTGAATACAAATTCCAATAGTGGCAGAATTCAGGCCAATATTAATTCTTGATCAAATTTTTGTCTTTTTTCATTCCAAATTTAAGGAAATTTCTGAGACGAGAAGATTTAATTTGATCATAAAGCATGGATTCATGTCACAATGTATACACAGACCAGCACTTATGACCATTCAGCGATTATTCAAAATTATAATGATGCTTAAAAAAATGGACTTACAACCCATGCCCCAAGTTATGGCTGTTGCAGCTCCCCTGAAATCATGTGATCAGTATTTGGGTGCTTGGAGCCCCACCCACACTTATGACTCCAGGGGTGCTACAACTCCTCCCCACCCATCCATGCTTTTTTTTGGCTACACTGCAGCGTGGCACCCAGCAGTGGGGCTGGGGCTAAAATAGAGCGGACAAGTCCCAGTTGCTCCCACTGCCCTGTGCTCCACAGGTCCTGCTGGGCCACCCTTTGCCATTCAATTCTCAGTTAACGATAGCAACCAGGATGCAGGGATTGCAGTCACTACATGATGCTGTCATGTAATGTCTCACTTTATGACCGCATCACTTAGCTCTGGAAATTCCAGTCCCAATTTGTGATCATAAATCAAGGACTAACCATAAGGTGGACTGCTGACTTATTTTCAAAGCATAAATGTGCATCTAAAACATGGAAGTTATATAGTAGCTATTTGCAAATGGTGTTGTCATCCCATCCCATTTCCTGAGAACGGCTTAACTTCATCAGTGAAGATGCAACAAACTAGGACAAAATTTGTTGAAGTTTTCAGTCCATCCCATGAGATCAGACAGAACAAGCATAATTCAGGGCTTTACATAAAACAAATGGACAGCCCATGATCTTTTGAGTCATTGTTTCAGAGGTATTTCCTTACCAGATTCCTCAATGCCTTTAACAATGGCAGAGCTAACGTACTGCCTACACTGGAAAGATTGGGGTACATTCAGAGATGGATCTCCCTTGAAAATAGGCCAAGTTGAATTGTACAGCACAAACATCAGCACAGGAAATGTTTTATGACATTTTGTATTCAACTGTTTTTGTGTCATAAAATATTTCTTAAAAATTGCTGTATTTCAATTCCATGGGAGTCACGGGTCCTGGATTTTGAATGCATTCTGTAAGTTAGACCAATTTAAGTAGCTTAGTTCCAAAATTGTTGGCCTATGAAGCACCGTTTGGCCCAATTAATGGCTACAGGAATGAGCAGTACAGGTAGCCGACTTACAACAGTTCATTTAGTGACCATTCAAAGTTATGACATCACTGTAAAAAGTGACTTATGATCATCCTCATGGTCACATGACCAAGATTTGGATTTATTTATTTTATTTTATTTTAATTTATATGCCGCCCTTCTCCAGAGATTCAGGGCGGCTTACAACGCGTTAAGCAATAGCCTTCATACTTTTGTATAGTTTATACAAAGTCAGCTTATTGCCCCC
>JANHZT010004476.1:47699-57780 GCA_032468215.1 Stegonotus admiraltiensis | reverse complement strand
AGTGTAATATTAAAACAACAATGGTGTCTTAGATGATTGTACAGCTAAAAGCTCTACCTATACTGGAGGGAGCGCAAAGAACTTGAGGAAAGTAGATATAATGGTGAACAGAGAAGCATATGAAGCTATCTCAATAAAACATGCTGGCAATTTGTTAAAGGGTGTGGAACAATACACTATGCAAATGATACAGCCAGGCTTCAAAGCATGATTTTAATGGAGCGATCTGATGGTTTCACATAAATGAAAGGTCAGTTCCAAAGCTACTTAACAGCAAATGCAAAATATTTTTGAGGAAGCAGGGGATCTTAAAAATATAGCAAAGAAACAGAGATTCACTAGACCATTTATTTTAGTTTTGCAATTGTGTACTACGAAGTTGTATAATTCTATGGTGTTCAAAGGATACAGATTTGTGAGAACTGCAAACAGGCTTCACTGTGGAAGAGAAAGCATTAGTTTACTATTATAACCATAAATACAAAAAATGTCACAAAACAAATTAGGTATATCTAATTTATCCACATTACTGCAAATTATTTTTTTGATTGCACCGAATAAGTTTCTTATTCTTTAGGATACCATACTGAAACTGATAAATATAATGCTACACAAGTTACGTAACATTGTTCATCCTAAAGTTTTCATTTATTATCTATTATAAACATAAGTAAAAGCTTCTTTGCTGAAAGGACTTTATGATTTTTTACACAGCTAAGTTCTTTCATTTGATTTCAGTGAAATGAGAGGTAAGAATGGATCAGTTCATATTTTCCTTTGCTTGGTACTTCCAGTTCCCAAAGTCTGTCTTCAAAGTTAGCTTCACACATTGGTTAACCTTACTGCTTTTCCTCCTCTTTATTCCATCGTATTTCCTTTCTCCATTACTTATTTTATGCAAGTCATACCTTTGACTAAAAAAAAAAATTAGATACACCTACTTAAGAGAATAAAAAGTAAACTACATTACAGAGCGTGTGGTGTGGTGTGGTGATTAAGGCGATGGGCTAGAAACCAAGAGTCTTTGAGTTCCAGTCTTGTCTTAGAAAGACAGCTGGGTGACCTTGGGCTGGTCAATTTCTCTCAGCCTTAGAGAGGAGGCACTGGCAAAACACAAGAGAGGAGGGGAGAAGAAAGGAAAAGAAAGGAGTACAGGGACTTGTCCAGGCAGTCTCTGAGAACTAGACACAACTGAACAGAAGAAAAAAAAAAACCTATACTAACCTAAGAAGTTAAACATTGTTTTAAAAATGTTATCAGTTACAAACATTATTGTAAAATTAGATAGAAGCAGGAAATATTTATTGTTTGAGCAAGAAACTATATCTTATACATCTAACTATTCCTGTGGAGGGAAGGACTGTTGAGTTATCATGAAAAATGAATTGGTGTACATATACCTATAAACATACATAGTTTAACATTTCTCCATTTTAAATTGCCTTTTAGAGAGAAAAATGTATTTAGATTCTAGGACGAGAAAGATCCTGGAAAAGTAGGGGGGAAATGTAAGAAAAAGCTTAAGGGCACACCATCACTGTTCTAAACTGTGAGGCTAGAAGAAAAGTTCTACAGACTGTCAGCCTTCCGATAAGCATTAGGGATTTTAATTTTTAGTGTGAAAAGTATCAGCCAGATCTTATTTTGGCTGATGGCCAAGCAGTAGGAAAAATATGAAGTGAAGTATTATGTAAACTATATTCCTGATGTCTACTTGTACAAAATGTAGCGTTTCATCCCCCTAAATTAACATTTTTTTCTAAAATAGCTGATTAGAAAGTATCTGAAAATAAAACATTTATTGAGAAATACGAAAGATATTGCCAAACCTTTGGGTATCAATTTTAATAGCCACAAAGTCATCTGTTGCTGCCTCAGACACTTTTGCATTCTCCCAGCTGGCAGCCATTTCTGTGGACTGTTCATCTTGTCCTATAAAAACATTTAGTTTTAGGGATGCAATTATAGCACAATTACAAACTGCAACGTACTTCAAATACAATCACAAAAATTATTACTTTTAAAACAGAAATGCTCACATAATTCCAAAGTCAGATTTGATTAAAAAAAACCCAGGGAACCTACAAATTAGGTTCTCATTGATCGATTTTAAGAAATCCAGACCAGACATGTCACAAATGGGCAATAGATGTAATACACAGACAAATAGCTCCAGATAAACCAAATCAAGAGAATCCTTCATCAAGAAGGGAAAATAAGAATGAGCATGCTGATTTCATATTTCCAGCTCAGTAATCATAGTCTCAATTTTATGATGAACCTCTGAAGCAGGAGGATCTCTTTGATCTATAGAGGTTCTTTATTGAATCAAAAACTTCCTCTTATTTTAATGCCAAAACATTAAACTCATACCAGTGCTCAAATAAGATAGGTTAAGAATGAATCCAGTGTGGCTGTTCACAAAGAATTATGTACACATCCCATTCCACTTTAACAACTGCCTTGTTTGAAATATGGATAATGATTTTATTTGGGTAATATATTTATCACTTGTTTTACTATGAGATATATAAATCAAATGAAAAGGAGTAAGACTTCTGGGGATTTCCAAGAGTATTGGAAGGAATGTCAATAGGCTTATTTAGCTGCAGGAACTGAAGAAGACCTAAGAACAATAATTGTAAAAAGAGAGTGAAAAGGCTAGGCTTTCTGTGAACATCAAGAAAATAAAAGTTATACTTATGTAAAAGTAGAGGATTTAGGATAAATGGTGAAATGTTAAAGGTAGTTGACTGTTTCAGTTTTCAAGGCTCTAAAATTGATTATGGGTATACAATACGTCCAGATAATAATATGCAAAAGACATTGAGGGATACTATGTAAATTCATGAAAGACCCTGAGATTTCATCCCAAAAAAATTGAGGGGGTCAATAGATAGATGCTGCACATGAATGAGAATTATTCTTTGAATTATGATGCTAGAAGAAACTGCTTCACATTCCTTGTACAGTCAAGAGGACCAACTTAATATCAGAGAAAATCAAAGCTAGGCTTGAATGTTCACTAGAAACAAAGATCATGAAATAAAAACTATTATACTTTGGCCACATTGTGAGGGCAGATCCAACTATGGTAAATACTTTCATACTGAGGAAGGTAGAAATGCACTTGGCATAATGTTGTAACAGGCAGTATAACCTGGACAGCTGTTATCCATCAAGTCACTAGGAATCAACCAATTGGAAGGAATGACAGTTCTTATACTAAAAAGGAGGAACAATGAAAATATTTATTATAAGTTCTTTTTTTATTTTCATGTTAGATGGTAGGTACAGTTTTATCTCCTCTAATATAATTTGATATTTTTCTTTTCTGCATCTAAAACAAGTTCTAAACAACAAAAGCATGTGATTTTTAACACTTTAGATCTGGGACAGCTTGTACATACTGACTGACTGAGGTGAATGAAAACTGAAGGCACCATGTTATTTATTACCAATTTAATCTGAATATATTATTCTAGAATTATATTTTAATATGACTATAATAGCACGCCCTCAAAACAGAGAGCAATAAATTCCCATATCAGATTTTCAGGAAAGAATACTGAGATTAGATTTTACTGGGGGTAAAATCTAGACCTCTGGACCACATAAATAATAATGGTGTTTCACATACAGCATGTTCCGGTTTAGCTAACCAGAATGGGAAAACCTAGGTATATCATTTAATCCAATGGTTTAGCCATTAACTTTCTAGTTGACATTGAGTTATATGCTACAATTATGCCATTAGTTTATTGGTTACAGTACAGTATAGAAATAAACAAAGCGGGAAAATCCATAGCACCATATATAAATATTTGTTGCTATTTAACTTTAAAAAATGACAAGATGATGTTTTAACTAGCATCACTGCTTAAAACATTTACCTTACTGATAGAAACAGGAAGATGTGTAGCGAAAAAGGCAAGTCTGCCTATTGCTAAAAAAGATACAAGCTGTGACCTCAGAATTACTACCCTAGAGAAAACCAGACAGAAAAATAAAGAGTATCCTTGTTCCCTAGAGGATATTCCTATGTGATGTAACACGCAGAATACATGCATGAATCATACGATAGACAATCAGATTAATATCTAAATGTTTTATATAAAGAATTTCTGAAATCTTAAAAAAATCCATCTTCAAATGAAAACAGCCTTTTGTACTAAGAGTTAAAATATTTTATATTCTACCACTGAATAGACCATAACATGGTTTCACTTTTGAATAAAACAACCAGCTACAATAAGCTGTACAATAAACAAGCAGTGAAATAATCCAGTTAGTGAGAATATCCTTAAATTCTACGTAGTGGTGAATATCCTTAAGTTCTATGCAGTGGTGGGATTCAAATAACTTAACAACTGGTTCTCTGCCCTAATGATTTCTTCCAACAACCAGTTCACCAAACTGTTCAGGAAGTTAACCACCGCTTCTCCCGAAGTGGTGCGAACTGGCTGAATCCCACCACTGGTTCTGTCTGTCAACTATACTATAAGAGATATCATTATCAATGTTCAGTTTAATATTTAGAAATTGAATTCACATTCACTTCTAATAGCTGAGAATACAGTGACTAGGATAGTTTAGCACACAACAATTCTATCATCTTATCAGTGAAAAGAAATGAATAAACTCAAATAAGAGTACTGTCACACAAATATTGTTTTCCTGGACAGATTCAGCTTATAGCACAAAGCACATCTTGTTTAGTCCAAAGGCTGCCTTCTTGGCTCCTTATCTTTACTTACCATAAGCAAATAAGAGGCCAAAAAATATTACACATTTTAAGCCTCTTCATGGAAATTCGTGATATTCTTTTCAGTTGCAGTGAAAGAATTTTCAAAAAGTATGATTAGAGAAGTTGAGAAGCAAAGAAATTAAGAAGGCAGATAATTAATAAAGACAAGGAGGTGCATGTACAACTGATAGAACAAGGCTTTTTTTCCCTTCAGTGTGAGATGAAAGGAAGCAAAAGTAGCATTAAGACTATGGACCCACTAGATTTGAGGTAGTTTGGGAAATGTCAACCAGATCACTATGTGCTTGGATAAAATTCTGGAAAACTTAGCTAGATGGTCACTTCAGTTGAATCCACTAGAGCAGAACTGCTAGATTTATTATACTTGATAAACTGGCTAGTTAAAGTTGAGAGTGATTTTGAAAACAGTAGAAAATTCCATTCTTTTTATTCACTGAAGCCCAAGAGTTGAAGGGCAAATGTGAAGAGATGGTCTGGAACACCACATTCCAGCTTTGGAAAGTAGCAAATTGGACAAGATAAGATTTTAAACCCAGGTGTGCCTGATGCATTCTCTCCCCCACCAAAAATAATCAGATTTACTATAATGTGGAGCACTGTCAATTCTTAATCTATCCAATGTCAGTGAAACATCAAAGGCATTTTGTTTGCTGCTTATGCTGACATTGCAAGCCCTCTCACAGAAAGGTCAGAAAAATAGGGAAAAAAGATTCACACCAGCATTCAAATAAGCATACAATTACTAGGAATACAAGGATTAATAAAATACACCTGATCTAGAATACTAGAAAGAAATGGGGAACAGCAGGAAGCTCAAATGCCAAATCTAGAAGTCTCACCATGGAGAAAACCTGAAGAGGAAACATGCAGAGAAGAAAGCAGGCAGAAATAGTTCTTTGGATGAAATTCTTGGGCTGAAAAAAAAATAATTTGAAACCAATGCACGACAGCAGTGGTAATTTCTACTTAGAGGTTGTCCTCAAATTATGACCACAGTTGAGGCCAAAATTTCTGCTGCTAAGCAAGGCAATTGTTAAGTGAGTTTTACCCCATTTTACAACCTTTCTTGCCACAATTAAGTGAATGACTGCGAACATTCTTACAATTATTAAGTGATTCTGCCTTCCCCATTGACTTTGCTTGTCAGAAGACTGCAAAAGATGATCACGTGACCCTGGGACACAGCAACAGTCAGTAGTAAATACATGCCAGTTGCCAAGTCTGAATTTTGATCACGTGACCACAGGGATGCTGCAACCATCCTAAGTGTGAAAAACAGCCGTAAGTCACTTTTTCAGTGCCCTAACTTCAAATGATCAGTAAATGAAAGGTTGTATTTGAGGACTATCTGTACCATGTTTTGCTTAAGTCTGTACGTTAGAGAAATAAATATTCAGTTTTTCAAGAGGTTGGGCTGTGGCTTCGACCAGCGTATGTCCCATTCAACAATCATAGCCAGTTTCTAGTTACTGGGGATAATAATGCCCCACCTAACGCTGATCTTGCCTGATTCCTCAAAAGCAAAACCGAATTAAAGGAAGGGTTGGACGAGCCACTCTTGCTCACGGGCGGCAGGACAGGCTGAAAAGTTGACCAAAAGTCCCTTGAAGAACGCAACAGCACACCGAGTAATTTGCCAAGAGGCTACGGCTGTGCAGTTATCAAGAGTCAAGGCTGACACCAAACAGGCTGAATAGTTTTACAGGCCACCCCACCATCCGGAGGGGTTGGCCGAGGCCGTGAGGAGAACCACAGGAGGCAGCTCCGAAGCTTCTCTCGCACACACACACCCTCCCCTCCTCGTTTCTCTACAGCGTATTTCAACGCAACCCTCCGCTCAGCTTCCAGGATAAGACTCGGGTCAACGGCTGCACAGGTCCCTTGTCAGCCCCCCCCCCCCCCCGCAGCAGGCCTTTCCTATCCCTCAGAGAGGAGGAGGAGGCCCAAGCGTCCCTCGGACGACTCCAGCGGCTCCGCGTCGGGGCTGCCCCAAGTTTCCCGGGCGGGGGGGGGAGGACACACAAGAGCGCTGACGCGGCGCTAACCAACCACGGACGGGCCCGTACCTTGCACAAACACCACGAAAACGGCGCTGCGCTGCTTGGCGGCGGCAATGGCGGCCGGGATGGTGCCAGGGAACCACAACATAATGGCGGCGGCTGCGGCGGCGTCGACTCCGCGCGCGGAAGACGAACGGGGGTGGGAGGGCAAGAGAGCGAGCGAGTGAGAGCAAGAGAGTGTGTGTGTGTGTGTGTGAGGGAGAGAGGGAGAGAGAGAGACGTTGCGTGCGGGCCCCTCCTCGCTCCGGCCCCTTGACCCTCCCGCAGTCCGTTTGCCTCGTACGCGTCGGTGCGCGCGCGCGCGCACACCCCCACGTCACAAACGTCACCCTCACTCCGGAGGCGGCGACTTTCCACTCCACTTCCCCCCCCTCCTCACTCAAAAGAGGAGGTCGGCGCCGAGGACGCAGGCGCGCCATCGGTGCAACGAGTTAGCGAGGCGAACGGGAAGGAAGGAAGGTCCCGTCGC
The DNA here is from genome assembly GCA_032468215.1 of Stegonotus admiraltiensis. Lineage (NCBI taxonomy): Eukaryota > Metazoa > Chordata > Lepidosauria > Squamata > Colubridae > Stegonotus > Stegonotus admiraltiensis. The sequence continues at coordinate 50,483 of JANHZT010004476.1, read as the reverse complement.
GCTCTGATTGGACGTTTAGGAAGAGCGCCTTGCTGAGGTTTAGCAGCGGCGAGTAAGGAGAGCCCCGATGATTGGAGGCGGGGCAGGTGCTGGATGAATCGAGGGTGTTGCGTGGAATTAAAACAAAACAAAACAAAACTTAAATTAAATTAAATTAAATTAATTAAATTGAAAGGATGGCATGGGCAAACTGCATAGAACAGCTTTGCTGGCTAGGGAATTCTGGGAGTTGAAGTCCGCCAAGCTTAAAATTGCTAAGGTTGGAGACCCCTGGCATAGAATATTGCAGTTTTAGTATGATCTAGTCCTAGATACACTCTGACCATTTTTGGGAAAGTTGTTTGATTAGCAGAGTTCACAGATACTTCGTTTCCCACGTATTCAGAATTGGAGTACCACGTATTGTTGTGCAATATTGCACAATAGTGGTTGAGGCACCAAAGTTGAAACCAGGAGACCGGTGAATTCTGCTCCAGCCTCAGGCATGAAAGCCGGCTGGGTGACTTTGGGTTAGTCACTCTCTCTCTCTCAGCCCAGCTCACCCCACAAGGGTTGTTGTGAGAAAAATAGGAGGAAAGGCTGGTAATGTTCCTCGCCCCCCAGTTATTACTTATACCAAGTAATGCAGCTGCGATTAAATCAAATAAATATTGGGGTTCAGCTCTAGATTTTCTGTGTCTCGATGAACTTTCAGGCTTGGTCCAGAAGAGATCTTGCACCTTAATTGGTTGTGGGGGTTTATGGGAATTTCACCAATCTATTTAGAAGAACTTTGTAATGATGATATATTTTGCTTTATTGTGCTATGTCTTTTGATAATCATAATCGGGCATTATTGTATTGTTTCATGTTAAATACCTTCTGTTTTAAAATTGGGTTCTTACTGCTTCGTTGAGATGAAACCAGTTTGTGAAATTTGTAAAACATAGTTCAGAAAGTTTAACCTCTGGGACAGAAATTAATATTGGCTATTGTGGCTGACCCTCAATAGGTTATTTCTATATTCTAAATGAACATAATGCTCATGAAGTTTGATTGGCACCATTGGCTTTGTTTCATTGTAACCCATGGATTTCATGCATCCTACCCACTCCCCTGAATGCCATAGGCAGGCAAATACTTAACAGGTGAAATTTTCTCTACTGTTAGGCCTGAAGAAAGCCTTTCTAGCAAAAATGACAGTATGCTCTCAATTACAGCAGAATATGTGTGCCATCCTTGTGATCACTGATAGCAAAGAACAGAATAAGAAGGGTTCTAAAGAAACATAATTGGAATTTGAATAGCATTGTTCATAATGGATCAACTTTAGTTAAAATAACTTTATTGATTTTAAGCCAAGGTAAAGGTTACTACTATTACACCCTTTTAGGAAACTCCATTAGATTACACATGGTTACCAGACAGCATCAGCAGCTGTCTGGGTTAATATTTCAAGCTGAAATTTCAGATATACTTCACTGTGACTAAGTCCCCTTAAGTTCAGTTGGATTTATATACATACATATGTTTGCACTGTTAGATCTACATGTGCACTTTTTTTCACATTGGTAGGGATTGGGCTTTCAGTTATATTTTTTTATTATAAAGATCCCCAGATATTTTATGAGGGTAATAATAAACTTGATTTTAGGAAATAAGTTCAAGTTGCCAACTAGTTTTTTTTTATTATGGTATCAAAACTATAATTCTTTGGGGATTATGGAATGAGTCATCCTGCATTTTAATATAAAGTGGTCTCCAGTCTGAATACTAACCAAGTCAGCTAGGTTATCCTTTTGTGCTTGCAAAGCTTAAAAGGATTTATTTCTGAATAAACACATATAAGAGTGAAATACATATTTAATTCATTTCTCTTCTTTTCACACTAAAGGAAAAAGATATTACCACAATATGACTGAAGCAATTTTGTGTCTTTGGAACTTTTCAATAATTATATCAGGAGTTCTCAAATTTTGAGTTGTGACTGTTGGTATATAGTAGATCACATACAATTTAAGAGTCAGATCAGACCATTGAAATCACTAATACTTGGCCTTGGATTATCACAGAAATATTTGGGTGTTTTTGTTATCTCTGGTGGTGTGGTATGGAATAGTTTATCAGAAGTGTACATAGCAGTGAAATTAAATATTTTTATCCACTATTTTAATTTTCTAGCATTTCAAAATGATAGGAGAAGAGGTGAGTAATCTATCATTAATGCTTCAAGAAAGTATGATGAAAGTTATGTATCTTTGGACAACACAAGTCTGTTTGCCACTGAAGTTGCATGAACTCAGTTATTATTAATCAGAAAATCTGCTCACTGAAAGCAACACAGCCAAACAAAAATAAAACATCATATGAAAACAGATGATAAAAACATTGTTGCAGTTTACCCTTATTTTGCTATATAGATTAAAATTAAATTATTAAATGTAAGTGGCATATTTACTTGTTGAATCCTGACTCTAGTTAAACTATTAATTTTGTTTAGGGGATTACATAATCTCATCATTCTGGGCGGGTCAAAGAATTGCAGCATTTGAGTTCCCCTAATTTAATATATAGTCAATGTGTAAAGCACCCATTTTGGTGAACTTTTATACAATTTTATGGTATGGTTAAGAGCTTATTAATTTATTACAAATTTTATATATCGCTATGTTCCAAAATAACTCAAGGCAGTTTGTTGTTGTTGTTGTTAGTAGCGAAGTCGTGTCCGACCCATCGCAACCCCATGGACAACGTTCCTCCAGGCCTTCCTGTCCTCTACCATCCCCTGGAGTCCATTTAAGCTCA
>JANHZT010004476.1:9198-20640 GCA_032468215.1 Stegonotus admiraltiensis | reverse complement strand
GGTGAAAGGGGCTGTTTTTTCTTGCTGTTTGCTTGCAAGGTGGTAACGGCTGCGCGGCACCGGCCAACGGGTGGGGGCCAGTGGGTGGGCAGGGCTACATTCGGTGTATAAGACACACCTAAATTTTCACCCCCTTTTGCGGGGTAAAAAGGTACGTCTTATACTTCGAAAAATATGGTGTTCTGTGACCGTTTCTATAGATTTCTATACAGTAGGGTAGACCAGTACAAGGTACAGGAATCATATGATGCTGATACTAAAATACATACCCTGGCTGCTAATTGCTACTGGGCACAGGTTAAGCTGCCTGTCCTGACCTTAGAACTCTAAAGGGCTTAGGCCTGATTTTCTGTCAGGCTGCCTCTCACATTATAAACCTGCCCAGCTACTCAGATCAGTAGAATATGGTCTTCTGAAAATGCCCACTTTGCCAGGCACTAAAGTGCTGGATACTTCGGAAACAGTCTTCCCCTTCAGGACACAGATAGGCTCCCTAAGAATTACTTACTTAATGCTAAGTAATATTGGGGGGGAAACATAACTGGTTTTAATTTGGTTTTGATTTCAATTGCATCCAATCATCCTTTATTTCATGTATTTTTTACATCATCGCAAACTGGCCTGAGTGTTGCAATAAACGAAAAACAAAACAAAAAATCCCAATCCCTACATGTGGCAGGAGCAAACAAAATTGCAAGAACACCAGTTCTACACTGAGTTCTACAAGCATGTAGTAGAACATGCTGACAATATTTGAAAAATCTTGCTACCTGTGGCATTGGTTGCTGCATATATCCCTGTTGCTGAAGAACTTGCTGGTTAACAGGGTGACTGGATCCACTGTAGTTAGGAGTAGGTTGGCCAGGTGGTGGCGGTGGTGGTGGTGGTGGCGGCGGTGGTGCGGGAGGAGCCGTTGCTATGATAAAACCAGATTGCTGTGGTGGTGGGAGGACCACTGTAGACTGGAACATGTTGGCATGAGGATCAGCAGCTTCTCCAGGTGGCTGTCGGGAGAGACTCATATGGCTAAGTTGGGATCCTAGGTTGTCTTGCTGAAATAAGTAAAACAGTAACCAAAGGCATCTTTAAGATAATGAATGTAGTTGTTGTTTAACACCAAGGCAAAGCAAGGAATCACAGAATTTAATTATGGAGCACTATTAAGCTATCCTGCCAAAAAAACTACCTTGGAAGTAAACACACAACCCTGCTATTGAACACAGGAGAGAATTATAGAGCTTAGAATCTAAAAATAGACATACTGCATCTGAACAAAGACTTAAGATGGCAGTACAGAATTATGTTTGCCCCAAAGGTCAATCCATGTCTTATTGGACAACCGTAATCATGATACAGAGTTTAGAACTCTTTCCTGTTCTATTTCCCAGTGACTGGTATGGAAAAGCATAGCCCTGTAAGGCTTAACAGAATACTTGCCTTGAATAGTAGCTTTATTATTAGGAATATGTCTAAAGCGCCATTAAAATCAATTTAAATTAAAAGCTGTATTTGCCTACCTAGCTTCTGTTAAAATATCAAGCAAACAGCAAAAATGGCAACCAAGGATATTGATGTATGGAGAACCTACCTTGAGACATGGATTAGATGTCTATAAATCTGAGGAATGCAGCTAGGCTGCAAACCTCAAAAAAACAATTTCTGGCACTCATCAAACATTAAAGCCCTGACAGAAAGCTTTCACTGTCATGGAAAATGAGATACCTTAGAAGAGAAAGATATAGAAGGGAAAAGAAAGAAGGGTATTTATATGAAACAAATTCAAAGGTGTACTGAATACTGACAGGCTGCAAAGGGTAATATCAGCAAGCACATTTTTTATATCAGGAAACCAGAATTGGTTTTTAAAAAAATATCTTTCAGGTAAACTAGTAGGCAGACCAGTCTTATTCTTTCCTCTCAACTCTCTCTCGGTGCTCCTGCCAATAATGGGATTACCTTTTGAGGCTACAGCCAGTCAATATTTACATTTCACATGCAGACTTCATATATTCTTCTAGCCTAGCAGAGAATCTGTCATGCAGAGAAAAGATGAGTAGAAGATAATATACCACAGTATATTGCTGGGTAGATGAGACTGGCAGGAGCGGGGGTGGATAAGTGACTGTGGAGAACTGAACAGGCTGTGAAGAAGGCTGAAGAGGTCGGATAGGCTGAAGGAGCAATAGTTGAACATACAGCGTTAACAACTGAGTAAGAGGAAATGAAAGTAGGAAATTTCTTTTGTGTAAAATAGAAGTATTTTTTTAAAAAACACACACAAGAGGTCTTCAATACAAATTGTGCAAATAAGTTTTAACCCAAGGCTCAGATTACAGTGAATCAATCAATCAACCAAACACTGGTTCAGGTATCAGTGGGAGAAGTTGACAACAATGTAAGATGGCGAGCTTACAGTAACCTAAACATACGCAAATCAAACACTCAATGACTTTAAGAAAATGTATCTTCCTTCACCAATGCTTAACCCGTACATGATAAAAAAAAACAAGCAGCTATTTGTTTAATCAGTTATTGACCGAACATTCGTATTTGATCTTAGCACCTGTGAGAGGATGTGATTGGTTGCTGGCTGTTGCTGAGGTGGTATGGGAGGTGGCGGCGGCTGAGGAGGTCCAGGCACTTGGTTTCTAATTGGTTGTTGAGGCATTGGAGGATTATACACAACTGGAGTGCCATCTGGATTAATGAATGGCTGACCTACAGGACAATTGTAAAAAAAAGAAAGGAAAGAAAAGAAGTAATATAGCAAAAGGCAGCTTGCTAGCAGAATATAAATTAGTTTTTTTATTTTATTTATTTTACTATATTACAGATTATATGTTATGAGAATATCCAACAAGTCTAAGTCTTATCTGGCTTGTTTGTTTGTTTGATGATTTATTTATCTGCAGCACAATTATATTATAAACTGTCTTATTCACACATTGCTTCTTTTAGTGGCTGAATCTGCAGCATAATGTAAACAACAAGAAGAAAAAAGTGCAAGAAGAAAAGAGAAAGAAAAGAAAAAAGAAAGCCATATAAACTGTAAGCCAAATATAATACTTTCTAATTCTACTAATGTGCAATTTTCAACATTGAATGCAAAAGAAATTAAAACAAAAATTTCCACTGAAAACAGTTTATAGACCCCCCCCCTCAAAGAAAAAAATAAAAAAATCATTGCATATCTACTCTGGGGAGGATTAAAACGCATACGTCTTCCAAAAGAAAAAAAGGAAGAATATTGGGAAGCAGAGGGAAGGGCAAATGGTTCATGGAAACACCACACATTTCTAAAACATTATTGACAAATTAGTTATTCGAGACAGAGACACAAAGGGAGAGAGAAAGACAGACAAACTGACACCCACAACTGGATACCAACCTGTTTGAGGGTTGATCAGAATACTTCCAGGTGGTATGCCTGCCGCTTCCAAGGGAAGCAAAAAGAAGCTACCGCTAGAAGACGCCACTTGCCCACTTATGCCACCATCAAAGGAAAGAGAACTACTAGTGCTGATAGTTGGATAGACGGCAGATGTGCCATGAGAAGGCTGGCTGAGAGCTGTGACTGGAAGAGGTTGCTGGGTGTGAGAAAGAGAACCCGTGGATGACCCTACACTACTAGAAGACTCTGAACCTAGGAAAGGAGTAATGAGAAATGGATTTTACCTAGAGACAGAGTAATAGCATTCACATTTAAATAGGCAGGTTGCTATCTAAAGTTACCCATGTAACTCCCAGCCTGAATTACAACTGACTTCCCCAAACCCCATTGCAGCTTCTCCAGGTTAGATTCCCATTTACTCCCAATTCCACACAATGAAGGGGGAACTAATGACCACTGCCTGAACTTTGCCTTCGAGCCATGCAAATGGGAATAAAGCAGGATGGCCACAGTCTTTATTATTATCAATAATTACAACAAATATCTATTCAATGAAGTATCAGGTTGAGATATTGGCGGCAACTAAAGTGTAAAGTGGTATTTAAAGGACCTATCTATAAAGCCTCATACATACAAAGCTGATGAAAATTTGGGTCTACAGAATTTTAACTTGCTAGTGTTGTTTAAAAAAAAATCTTAATGATTCCAACACTGGAGTTAAATTTTACTGGTTTAAATACATTAAGAATATGCACAAGTTTATTCCAAAATGGACTTTAAATGTAATAGTTCGTAGGATACCAAAATTATGTTTCTCTGATAAAACAGCAAGGTGTTGGGTTTTTTTTAATTTACTGAGAAATAGATTTGGATTGCATTTTACTTTCTGTCTTCACATAACAAATAAAACACCTTATTTCTATTTTTTCATTGATAGTCAATCAATAAAAAACAAGTCTGTCTTGAAACATAAAGCAGGATTGATTAAGTTGTTGGGAGTATTTGTGCAGTTTTACTTTCAGCAGTATTCTAATCCAGCCAATACTATGAAAGTATTTTGGAGTTCTTATTTCTAAAGTTCATGAGGAGAAGTGATTCCAACTGCGCTGTTTTTTAGCATTGTCAAAGTGTAAAATTACTACAGTATTTAAAATTTATCTGTTAAATCTGAAAAGAATTACAGTCCAGCTTTTCATGAAACTGTGTCTGTGAACCAGACTATAACACTGCCAAGGTTTGTTAGCAAGTATCGCCTTATATCTGAAAGATTAAATATTAATAAATGGCTTCAAACCAAAATGAAATAGGTAAGTTTGCTGTACTGATTGTACATTATAGCACAATTTTCTTTATATTCTTTTTAAAAACCTTCCACTATCAAAGCTCTTCTTCATTAATATCCAATGTATATGTTTACAAGATATCCTTATCGTATCACTTGGGCACAGAAAAAAAGAGGTCTCTATTTTAAGGATAAGGATCTAGAAGAATCCTGCTACAAATTCCTTCAGGAGCAAATTTAGAGTACAGTATTTGCTCCCAGAAATTTCTTAAGCACTTTGAATGCTAGGCATAAGTGAAGTCCAGCTAGTATTCTTCCTGTCTTCTCCCAAAGCAATGGAGGGGATATTCATAATTCAGAAGAGAAGAAGAGATTTTCTGCCAAGAGCCCAAAATTGCTGTGAAGCTGTTGAGCTTCTTTAAAACTCCTGCTGTGTCTCACCTGCTGTTCCCCACCCACCCCTTATTTTCAATCATTATAAAAAAATGCCAAATTGGACCTATTGCGTTGTAAAATGAAGCAGGTATCTAAAAATAAATTCACATGTTTCCTTGTTTTTTTCTTTGTTCTATATCCTTAATATACTTCTTTCTTTAAGCCACCATAAATATTCTCCCTATTTAAGCTGTGTTGTGCAACTTGGTTGGTGATTGAAATACCCTGCAGTATATGTCAAAAAGAAAGGACACAGACTTAATGCTTACGACACCTCATTATGTCCAAATTCAGGGTCAATTAGACCATTCTTAATTAATTTCTTGTCAGTAATTAAGGCCAAGTATGAGCCGGAAAAAGCTAGGCAGTCTTACAGGTGCCCAACTGACAAGCCAAATAAAAAAGTATTTGGCAATCTGTCTGGACTGTCAAGTGAGGTCCCAAATGGAATTTTATTGCCATGCTTGGGTTCTCCCAAGTTCAGGAGACCAAAAACAGTAAGGAATGCTTAAAAATCCTATTAAAGAACAATGTTTGATGAAATCAGAAATTGAAATGAAATTTTTTTGGGGGAAAGGATTAGTAACGTGACCTCAAATCTTTAATGTTTTTAAATGGATTTCAGGTCATTTATACCAGGGTTCTCCAAATTTGGCAACATTAAGATTTGTAGATTTCAATTCCCAGAATTTCCCAGTCAGCATGGGGAATTATGGAATTGAAGTTCACAAGTCTTAAAGTTACTAAGTTTGGACACCCCTGATTTATATCATTACAAGAAAATGACTGATAACTTTAATCCATCAAAAACTGGCTAAAAGTCATTTTACAAAGCAGAAAAGGTCAGGTTCCAGCTGTCATCTGGATCACCATCACAAGGACACTTTTGGTATCCCTAAAAACGTTAATTTGCTTGTATTAATATGAGTGAAAATCTCATAATGCACACCTTTGCCAGCAAAATTAACCCTTAAAAATCATGCCTAATAACAAAACCATTTTTCTTAGCAAAGCAAACTTGATAAAGCTCCAAAAGAGATTTGGAGTTGGGTCAAAGCTGAGGCAGCCTAAAAATAGACATAAGAAATAAGGATTTGCTTTTATTGAGTTGGACCATAGATTCCATCTACTCCGATAGTGCCTACTTAGGCTTCAGACATATTGTCAATAGGCAGAGAACGGTATTGAATTTCAAAGTAATCTCTGATCAACCACGAAACATATGGGGCTACAACAGGAAGGGCATAATTGCCTTACTTTAAACTAACTCACATGTATGGAGCGATAAATCTACATAAATCAAATCTAAAATATACTGTAGAACTTATTGTTGTATGCGTCTCCTGAAAGCAACGCTCCATTGCTATTCAGATCAAGGAATCTGTAGAGAATTTTAAGAATCTGATTTCAGTGGCTATCTCAAAATCATTTTAGGAGATTAACCTAGGAGAAGCTCTTAATAATAATTAATAAAGCATCTTCCTAAAACATACCAGAAACCCTCTTGCAATATTATAGGCTCAGTTACTGGAACAAAAATGTTAATTGCTTGCAAGCATGAGGGGCACACTGCATTTCCTACACCACTACCAATCTGTCTACTGCTTGCAGCTGTTTCAACTTCTGATTCTGGTCTACTAGCTTATGAAGGTAGCTGGGTTAACAGTGGTCCAAATGCAGATCAACAACTTCCAACAAGGCATGCAGCAATCCATTAAAAGATGTTTTAGTTATAAACAATTCAAAACATTGGTATGATCAAGAATAGCCACAGCCCTTTCTGATCCATTCAAAATGCTACCAAAGGTGTGTTTAACACTTAGTGATTATAACCCTGGGCCAAAGAAGCACTTTCCAAAAACAGTAATAATGGTGGGTGGGCGGGGGATGCTTTTGGCAGGCTACCTAGCTATCCCTAAACTTGGGTTTTCCAGTGGTACCTGTTTTAGATAGCCTGCCAGTGCTTTTGCTGCTTCCTGTGCTATCGCCTCTTGTCAGAACAGAGATGCCACTGAAGCTGCTGGCTTTGGTCACAGGGGGCTTCAAACTGCGAAGGGAGCTGTCCGAGTCCGTGCTGCTCCATGGACGGGGTTCCGAGTACTTTAGCTCGTTGTCTGTACTGCTCTGGAGACTGTTTGCCGACCTCCCTGAAGCATCCTTGTTGATTCTGTAATCCACAAGCTTAGTTTTTAAAGCTGAAAGACTCTTTGCCAAAGCATCAAAGAAAGAAAGAAAAGGAAATACATGCAGAATGCTTTGAGATATAAAAACTAATTCATTCAATACCTAAATATCTGTCGCCTTTGCTGGGTACTGTTGGCTTCATCCTCTTGAATTCTGTTGGTGTGTTCAACAGAATTGCAACTTAGTACTTTTTCCCGTTTGCATTTAGAAAAAAAACAAGCTTTTTTTAAAAAAAGATACTGAGTATGCTTACCTTTTGTCAATAATATAATTCTCTTGGGAACACAGCGACTGGGGAAGAAACAGTACAGAATAAAAATCACCACCATTAAATGATTCTATCATCAATCCATATTGAAATAAATGTATAAACACCTATGAGGAAACAACAACTGGTAACCGGTTGCATTAAGGAATGCTCACCAAATCCTTCAGCCAGGCAAATGTGATCATTCAGATATGTTTTAAATACAACAAACAGGGAGCAGAGAAACAAAACGTAACTGCTAGTCAGCATAATGTGCCTATGGGTATCACTGTTCTCTATTACAGAAGGGGAACAGAGGAAATCGCAGCAGGATTTATTACTCTTTGTTTCACTATCTTTTATTTGCAACCTAGGACAAAAAGAAGCTGGGCAAAGAAGTCTATGCATTTTTGGTTGTTCTCCCCAACCCAGGTTTCAAAAAGTTAATTTAAAACCTGTCAACATACCATCACTGAGCCTTGGCTACTGTTCTTAGAGGATGCCAAATTACCACAATATGAATGATTAAAACAAGTATATGACTATCACCTGTATAAACAGATGCCCAGACTTTTCAACATCCATGACTAGATGTAATTGATATGAGCAATCTCTCCATAAGAACGGGAAACGGTTTAATTAAACAGCACCTTATAGGAGGAGATAAGAGGCTACTATATCTATATCTCTATATCATCATCATCATCATCATCATCATCATCACCATCATCACTCCAAGCCTAAGGACTGAGAACAAATTTGTTGCTCTACCCACTATTTTAAAAACGTTCTCTTAATGCGATCATGAATGGGAATGCAGACACATTTTTTCCCCAATATTTTGAGAGCTTTAATTATGCACTTTAACTTTATTGTTGTTACACATAGTCAAAGATACTGTGGACATTCCTTAATACCTACATCTTGTGCAAATATTCGTTCTCTAGCTCTCTGGTACTCTTCTTCTCGCTCTTCTATAGATTTGCTTCTTCTGTCATCTTTTAATCGTATTCGCATCTAAATTAAATAAGTTGTTAATTGCCGATTTCCATTGCGCAATATAAGCATGCAGTCAAGATACTGTAATGTTCCATATTTACCTGATTATCATCTTTGTCTAGACTAGAATTCTCTCGTTTAAGGATGTACCGTTTTTGGAAATCTTCACTTTTTTCATCTTTTATATGTTCGCAAAACTTCTGGTCAGGTCTTTTGAAAAAAAAGATTAAAATAAAATAAATAATTATAAATATGAAGGACATTTTTTGTGGTCCTTGGGTTTGAGGAAAATAAAATGGAAAAATACATGTGGACAACAGGCCATTTCGTAGTATAAAGGTTATCAGAATATCTTGTAAGTTTTAATTTACTTTTCCATGTTGGAAATCTATGAGGAGAATCTGATGTAGACTTTGGAGCTGCTGTATCTCTTCATTCATACAGGTAGTCCTTGATTTATGTCTATAATTGAGCCTGGCAATTATGATTATAAGTTATGATGGTCATAGAAAAAGTCATCACATGACCAACCCGATTTCACTTTTGCAATGGTCATTAAGTGAAATGCTGAGGTTGTTAAGTGAACACTGTGGTCGATAAACAAATGTGGTGGTTGTTAAGCAAACCCAATGTTTGCTATGGGCCAGTTTTTATCCAAAATCGTAAGTAAACACCAGCTTTTGGCAAAACTATCATAAATCAGTCACATAACTATAGTGTGCTTCAAACAGCTGTAAATTCAGACCAGGTACCGAGCATCCAAAATGTGGTCATGTGGCAGAGGGATGGACCTTAGAAATGGGTCATAAGTGGCTTTCGGATCGGTCGTAACTTTAAATGGTTGCTAAGCAACTGATCATGTCAAGATCTACTTATATGTATATGTTATTTAAGATTTGGGTTATGGTTATTGCAAGAGAGAGAGAAAAATCTTTATCTTGATGATAATGACAAAGTAAAACCTATGATGTTACAAATGGTATTTTGTATCCCGAGCCACCTTCAGTGGCAAAAAATAAAAGTAGGATATAAAACAAATAATCAAAAATATGGTTATAATAATCTAACTAGAATAAACCAAAGCCCCATTGTGACCCTTTGAGTAGCTGGAATGCTTTGTAGCTATGTGCAATTCAAATGTTTGCTGCATGGATTCCTACATTCTTTTTGTTTTACTATTATATATTGCTCATTTTATAAGGGGGGAAAAAGCAAATATCTTATGTAATTTTATACAGATCTATATTAAAATCAAGTTAATGTAAATTACTTTAATTTAAATTAAAAAATTGTCTATTTCCAATTAATAAATCACCCGATTTCATGTTTTAAAACCTAGTGTTGAAGAGAAATCAAAATTTGGATGTGGTAAATGTCTGTGAGTTGAATTATAGTCCAAAAATAAATTAAATTTTGATCCAAATGTCTCTTTTAAATATAAATAGAAACTTAATTTGTCATCCTTCTGCTGAAGGAATTGTATATGAGTTCCGATGCAAGGCATAGAGTTAACCTACCAGTAGTTAGTATGTACAAAATACTTTGAAGAAATATAAGGTTTAATGATATTTAATAAAAAGATGGCAGAATGGAAAAGGAATTCAATTTTTAGAATTTCTTTCATTTTAAATCATTTTCCAAAATTGCCAGACTTTATAATATCACTAAACACAAATTAATAAGCCAACTTGATTGTTACATTTCCAACTATTTTTTAGAAAATTATTAATTAGTGACCTTGAGGGGATACTTCATTAGTAAAACTTCTTTTGCTAGTTTCTCTAGACATGTATTCACTATAAATGTAACATTTTTCTTCCACTGAATTTCCCCTTGCTATATATTAGTTGTTCTTTTCATGTGGTTCTCACTTAACAATAGTTAACTGGGATTGGTAACTTTGTTGCAAAGCAAACAGTCATAAAGCAGGACATCATGCTGACTTGCAATAGCAGATTACAGTTGCGGTTGTTAAATGAGCCACCCACAATCATTAGGTGCGATGTCACATAATCACAACCTGCTGCTGAATTTGTTTATAGGAGCTGGCAGTGAAGTTTGCAAATGACAATCATGTTGTAATTGCAAGCTGGTTTCCAAAAGCTTGAATTGCTATCACGTGACCATGGGGACGCTGTGAGGGCTGCAACAATGAGGACCGGCTTAAGTCTCTACATTCAGCATCATCATAACTTTGAATGGTTTCTCAACAATAGTCATTAACTGAGGACGATCTGTATCCATTTAATCATGCAATTTATAACTTGTTTGGTGTCTGTGTCGTACTTCACCAGCAACTTAAAGCCCAAAAGTGCTCTGAATGTTTTGTTATAAACTTCCCAAATTTAGACAAATTTCTAAGACTAATTTCTAAATCTTGTTTCTGAGATTTCATTAGAACAATACTGCTTATTTAAAGATATTGGAATTGCTAAGGTGGATTTGATCTTTTGAAGAGCCTCTCAAGGATGCCATTTTTATCTCACTAATTAAATCTTGTGATCTAAACAATTTATTTGTATTTTCATTTTCATGAAAATGAATGTTTCATAATGAGATGAAAGGTGATAAATATGGGCTGATTCTGTTTTCAATGACTTACTTTTGATATACTGCTTATTATCACATTTAATTTTCCGCCCAGTGAATTCTTTAATTTTTGGCTATTATTGAAAGACACGGAAGCAGAGAAATGAATGTTTTAGGGCAGTGGTCGGCAAACCCCGGCTCGCGAGCCACACACGGCTCTTTGGCCCCTTGAGTGTGGCTCTCTCTCTCTCTCTCTCTGCCCCCTCCCTTCGGGCAACCGTCCTCCTCCTGTGGCTCTTCCAGCCGCTTCCCACTCCCTGCAGAATTTTTTTAATTCCAGCCTGAAGCGGCAGGAAGCGAAGGCTGCCTTACAGA
>JANHZT010004475.1:123368-146095 GCA_032468215.1 Stegonotus admiraltiensis | reverse complement strand
TTAATTCATCTGCCAGAAAAGCAAACTCCTTCCTTTGTCTTAAAATTTTTGGAGGAATTTCTTTCATTATTACCACCGCTTGGTCTTCCACTTTAAATCTCTTGTTATAAAAAGCTTGTATAACCTCATTTCGAATCATCCTTTTTGTGAAATAAATCACAATATCTCTTGGAAGTTTCCTCTGCCTCGCAATCCCGGAATTAACAGGAAATATTTTATCAATTTCCATTATAAGTTCCTCGGGTTGCCGTCCCATTATAGGTGAAAGTTTCTCTTTCATTCCTCTTACTCTCAACGCAAATTCCATATCTCTATATTGAGACATTACTGCCTCTTCTTCAAAACTCTCCATCTTATTTTGAACATCAATCATTTCCTCTTCCAGTTTTAAATTACTTTGACTAATTTCTACCGCCACTTCGTCCAGCTCCACAACATACTTAGCCAGCCCCTGAAATGCCATTACTATATCTTCTCTCATTTCCTTATTCTTAGTATTGATAATTTCTCTAATTTCACCCATTTCCTCTGACATTCTTTCCATCCCTTTCGCTATTAGCTCCATTTTATTATTCATTTGCTCCATCTTACTACTTGTTTCTTCCATTTTGACTTCTGTTTCTTTGGTTTGAGATTTTAAAGCCTCCTGTAAGTCTCTTAGTGTCAGTGGTGGTTGTAGTTGTGACTGTGTAGCAGATACTGGAGGTGGCATCATGCTCTGTAATATTGACTGCTGTACCAGAGAGGCCCCTGCACTTTTAGAGACAAGAGTTTTCACTGATTTAGATGCCATTCTTGAGTCAATAACTTTCACTTTTCCACCCCTAGATGTCTCTCCAAATTAAATTTTAATTTAGTCCTTATATGGAGATCACTTCTCTATTTGAAAGAATCAAAACTATGATTTTAAATTTAATTTTTCCTTTTTGAATCTTTATAATTCTTTTATCCGATCTCCGAGTCTATTAGATATTCTTAAACAATGTGTTTGGGCTTTTTCTACCCTTCACTTTCACTTCTGCTTTCTCTTTCCTCTTAATTTTGCTCAGACGCCATTTTCCCTCCGCTTCTAAAATAATCTCGAAGAAAGAAGATTATTATTCCAAAGTTAAGGTCCAATACTTGCTATTACAGTTGCTCCTGCTTCCGCTCCGCCTGCTTCTGTTACTTTCGATGTTGATTATTGCTCACAGGGATGGTTACAGTGTCTTGTTCTGCATTAACTCAGAAGTGTCCCATATCCGGAGATGATTCAGGCTCCGAGGGAACACTCACCCTACAAGTCCCAGACTAATATTCTGGGGCTCTAGGGGAGCTCTACCTCTGCCCCAAAACTCACTTTCCCTTCTTCGCCCAAAGGGGAAGTTTTCCAACCATGAAATAGCTGACTTTCACAGTTTAACGGATCAACGGGGCTGGCAATCAGAGCTGATCATCCACGATGCCTGCCTTGCCACCTGGAAGTCCTCACTTGAATTTAAGTCTTAACTCCTTTCTATCCAGACCCCTACAGTACCCAGGCACTGGATGAGAATCTGAAAGCATTGACCAGAAGTTACATATGGCTGAGTAATCCAAGATCTACTGAATTTTCTGATGTTGGCCTTGAGGCAGTTTCTTGTTCTCTAGACAAAAATGGGAATCCCCAATTCATCTTGCGTATTTATTTAAGAAAATTTATATGGCTGCCCAACTCACTCTCAGTGACTCTGGGCGACTTACAAAGATAAAACCCCAATACAAGAACAATCCATTTGATAGGCCTCGTATCACTCTGGAGTCCCTAGCCCTCTGATGGCAAATCTATGGCATGCGTACTGGAGATGGCATACAAAGCCATCTCTCCAGGCACGCCAGCCATCACCCGTTGCTCCCCATGTGCGCCGGGGAACTGCTCTTCCAGTTTCTGGCACTCCCACGCATGCATGCCGAGCAGCTGCTGTTCCAGTTCCCAGCATTCCCCCTTGCACACACACTCCTGTTTTGGCACTTGGTGCCAAAAAGGTTTGCCAACACTGCCCTAGCCCATTGGCAGAACCATGTCTTCAGGACCTTGCAAAAGAGTATTAAAATGGGGGCCAGCCTTATCTCTGCAGGGGTGTTCCACAGGGTGGGAGTCTTTACAGAGAAAGCCCTTCATGGTATAGCTTCATGGACCACCTTAGGAGATGGGACCCATAGTATTCCCTGCCTCATCTGAGAGATGAGTAGGGCATAGGTAATTGTGAACAGGGATTATTGGTCTAGGAAAGGGCATACAATCCATAGTTGTGCAAAGGTCTTCCTGTCCATGACTACCACCTGCTCAAGCAGAAGTTGTGAGTCCAGAAGACTCCCCAGATTACTGGGTCTGTCTGGGGCAGTGCCACCGCAGGGGTTGTAATTAGGTTTTAACTTGGGCCATGATTTCTAATCTTGTTTTAAATTGTTTTTTAACTTTTATATTTGTGTATTTTATTTTGGCTGTTCACCGCCCTGAGTCCTTCAGGAGAAAGGGCGGTATATAAATTCAATAAACTCAAACTCAAACTCAAACTCAAACCCTATCCAAGACCAGAGATGGCAGTTCTCCCTGGGCCAAAAAACCCTAAAGCCATTCTGCCTTGCCAGGGTTCAGTTTCACCTGTTGCTTCTTATCCAGCACTTAATGGCCTCCAGGCATTGTGAGAAGAAGCTCACAGCATCACTTAACTCATCATGGTCTGAGACATACAGCTGGATATCAACAAGACAGTAGTGGGTTTCACTTAACTTTGCTACCGTTTTGGAACTGTGAGCGCACCTGCGTGGACTCTTGCTTCGCTCGTGCATGGCGCTTCTGTGCATGAGCAAAGCATCAGTGATGATATCCAGGTGGGTGGGTGGAGCCTCCCACCACCGTTGCTACTGGCTTGCCTGAACTGGGGCAAACTGGTAGAAACCCACCACTGCAACAAGACTTTGGTGATAGCTTAGCCTTTGGTGGCAAATGATCTCATTCGATGGCTTCATGTATATCTTAGCAGAAGCAAAGAAAATACCAAGCCCTATGGGACTCTGCAAAGCAAGAGATGAAAACTGGACTTGTCACTTGCTTTATCAAAATGAATTAGCAGGTATTTATAAAGTCTAATTATAGGCATTTTTTTTTGTTTCCTGGTATGACAGAAAATATGACAACTGAGCAATATTTGGCTCTAGACATCCATGCTGATAAAACAAATAGAGAAATGTGTGAAACCACATCATTTACATTACCTGAGAGAAGAAAGCATAGGCATTCATTTGGATTAACAACATTTTTGGGGTTGTTAAATTCCAGCACGATTCTTACGTGTCTTTGTACAAAGATAGTTTAGCAATAGCCTGTGTGGCATATTCACCTACTGTTTTACAGATAAGATAGAACTAGAGATCAGCTTGATAACCATGCTAAAAGGAGATATTTTAACAGCTCTGAAGTCAGCAAAACCATTCCTCTGGAAATCTGTGTTCTTCCATTCAATACATAGATTTCTCA
The DNA here is from genome assembly GCA_032468215.1 of Stegonotus admiraltiensis. Lineage (NCBI taxonomy): Eukaryota > Metazoa > Chordata > Lepidosauria > Squamata > Colubridae > Stegonotus > Stegonotus admiraltiensis. The sequence goes on along the minus strand of JANHZT010004475.1, from coordinate 142,596 downwards.
ATTTTTGTCTTAACAAGATGGCATTCCCTGGAATATCTAAATAAAGCATATATGATGAGAAATTCTCAAAAGCTCAAACCGCCAATATTGTGAGTAGTATTATATACCAGTAGAGTGGCATGAACTATTTAATTAAGGTAAATTCAGATTGTTCATTTCTTGTCTTGGTTCCATCCACAAAAAGATCAAGTATATCTTGATCTCCTTAACTTGATGATTGTATAACTGGTATAAATAAGGAAACATTCACATATCAACTTCCGTAATTGGAGTTTAGATGAACGTTGAACATCTTCCATGTCATAATCAAGCCTTCTAACAAATGGCTTACAAGGAAATAATTCCAATTTGCTTGTTAGAATGATAAGCTTTAAAAATCAGATTTAAGTCTGCAATCATCAAGATTTTATTATAATAATTTAAACCTGAACTTGTGATTTTGGTCAAATCTTGGGCCATTTCACTTCAGTTGGACTACTGGAAGGTAGAGCTCAACATTTCCCTTCAAGAAGGAATTGATATTTTTCCAGTTTCTTTTCCAGAGATTCACTAACAGTGCTGCCTTATGTAATATGGCAAGGGGGTGTGTGCATGTGTGTAAATGTATATTGATTGCAAGGCTTCCTAGAAAAATACTCACAGACACACATAACACATTCTCAGGAAATCCTGTAGTCTAATTTATTTGTTCTGTGACTGACTGGCTTCTGATGCACTATCAGAGTGAATGAGATGCATAACCAAATTATGACTTACAAGATAGCTTCCTGACAAGATGATTAAATATTGACTGTTTAAATGTTGCTATTTCCCAATCTATTGGTATTGTAGAAACTGGAAATAACAAATCTGAAAAGGGCCTTAAACGAATCTGGTGTGTATGTACATATTATGCCCTGCTATTCTGAATGCTACCCAGTTTTTGTGTCCAGTGTGGGAACCATGGAGCACATTATTTGCAGAAGAAAGCTCTTCTTTTACTCCATGAAAAGCAGCTTTCTGATTGGATTTTTAAAAGTTATTTGCATCATGCCAAAAAAAGGTTAAGAGAAAAATGGCATCTGTTCCTTCATACTGTGCTAAAAATTCTGGCAAGGTACGCAACCATCACACTTGGATGTGAAATAAACTTACATTATTCTATGAGACGCCACTAGTGCTCTGCTTTTGAAGTCACAAATTAAGACTTTAACATCTTCATTAAAATGAAAAGAAAAAAAAACTAAACTGAGTCACAAAGAGAACACTCTTCTTCTGTTTAATAAGACTATCTGAGAACAAAAGCTTGAATGAATATGTGTTCTGGAATAAGAGTAGTGGCGCCTTTGCAACAATGAATTATTCTAATTGCAATCTATTATGCTTTGGTCAGATTCCAAGTTGAATAGATTCCCAATTCTGGACATTGCACTTTAAGGAGTAACAGCTAAAACTCCATGCTTCTGTGATTTTACTGATAATTGTGCCCCAAAGTAGGGGCACAAATAACCTCAAAGTATTATTGTGTTCCTCTATGACCAGACGATAGAGGCTGCCTCTATCTCTTTTCAAATGTGTGCTGTGCCATGTTTGTAAATCCAATTTTGAATTGTCTGAGACTCAACCCAAATGGGTACAAGAATTTGCAGAGCCTTTTAAAATGTGCAATATTGGGCACCTGCAGGGGTGAAATGCTACCGGTTCGGCAAGGTTTGGCTGAACTGGTAGCGGCGGTGGCACGTGGTTCAGAGAACCAGTAGCGGCAGCAACGCGAGGCTCCACCCACCCTCCCAGATGTCGTTACTTCCTGGTTTTAACCAGGAAATAACCTGTTTTTGACTCTCTGCACATGTGCAGAAGGCTTTGTGCATGCACAGAGGGTCCAAGTGTGCACGCGATATGAGTGAGTGAAGTGACTGTGTGCGCGCAGAGCACGCACTTCTGAACCAGTAGGGAAGGTAAGTAGATCTCACCCCTGGGCACATGACCTTTGGTAACACTATGTGGATGATAAACAAGAGTCAGAATTTTCAACTCTGAAAGGCTGAGATTCATCCATATTTTTTTTTAAAAAAAGGGGGGAAAGGATATTTCAAAGTTTGTTTCTGTGCTCTGATCCATAGCCAGCTGTAAAAAAGAACTGAAAGATGCACAAATTCCAGAGTATTTTTATTTTCTCTGAACTGACTTTATGTACTCAATGCTGTTAAATTGATTTGTCTATGGAGATCCTCAGTCATCCAGAATGACCTGGATTATCTTACACTTGCTTCGTTTTTCCTTGAAGACATTTTGCTTCTCATTCAAGAAGCTTCTTCTGTTCAGAAATGAAGAAGTTTCATGGATGAGAAGCGAAATATTTTCAAGGAAAAACAGTTGCCTTTTGAAAAGCACCTTTGGGACATCAAACTGCTTTCTTAATAATACATGCAAAATAAAATTATTGGAAAATAGTTGTAATGTAAAATAACATGGATGTTTATAGTTAACATAACTGTACAATCTGTAATGATTTACTCAAATTAACACATTTAAAGAAAGTTCTTGTGAAATATTCAGAATTTTTTTTAATGTACACTTGGTTTGCATTCTATTCTGCTTGGTCCAATGATAACTTGGAAACTCTGAAAAATAATTGGAATAAGAGCTAAAGGAAAATCATTGTAAGCTCAGAGTCTGCTAAGACTCGGCTATAGAGAGAGTTTTCTGGGTTTGAACAAAAAATAGTAGAAGCTATAACTTTTAAATGTATGCAGAACAATTATACATCTTAGACAACTTCTGACTTAAGTGTTTTTTAGATCAAACTCTTCAATTCCTCAAATTGTCTAGGACCGTGATGGCAAACCTATGGCAAGTGTGCCAGAGGGGGCACACAGCGCCCTTTTTGTGGGCACGTGAGCTGTCACCCCAGTTCAGCTCTGTTGCGCATGCGCACATGACTCCCGCCGGCCAACTGGTCTTTAGGTCTCTGCCACACATGCATGGGGGGCAGGGTGCGTGCGGGGGGCTACATGCCGCACATGCATGGGGGACAGGGCTCATGTGCGCACATTGCATTTTGGAGGTTTGGGCACACGCGCATTCATGCATGCCTGATCGCGCTTTGGGCACTTGGTCCGGAAAAGGTTAGCCATCCCTGGTCCAGAAGATCAACTACTACTTTTTTTATTCATCTATATATCTTCTTTCTCCTCTATTTTTCCTTTGTGTTATTGAATTCTTTCATTCATCCTGGCTATTTAGAGAAAACTAAAGGAATCCTGACTTAAATTTCTAACAGAAAAACTGAAGTTTCATTTTTAATAGAGCAGATTAGGAAAATTTAATCACTATTTGAGGGAGAAAAGGAATACTATATATTAGCTACCCTATGTCACCCTGAGCAGGTCAAGTACATGTGAGGAATCATATTAATTTTTGTATTCCTAATTTATAAGAAACAAACATCCAGATTTCAAAACATGCAACAAGGATGAGAGCTTAGAATAAGAAAACTTGTTCTACCTGTTTGGCAATGACCAACCTACATCATCTTTGAAGTTCTCCCAAAAAAGATACTTGGTGGGTGCTTCACGACTAAAATTTGACCATCCTCTATTTAACAAGAATGTACCAGACGATTTGTTTCATCTATAGCAATGTCCTGTTTTAAAGTTGTCTTAAGAAGTTCACAAACAAAATCTTGTGATAACTTTGTGAGGATTCTGTGCCGCTGAGATTGTGCACCAAATTGTTTCAGTTCTTCTAATCTAATTAATTTAATCCAGAAGCTCCACAATCCATAAATTTGTATTGAGAGCAAGTAATTCCAAGAATATTCATAAGGATGATCGTATGCATGATGTAATACATTAAATAAATACACCTATAAGTCTCAAATATGTAGCTCGTTACACCTCATTATGAATTATTCTTCCAATCTTACTGCTTGCTAGCAACTGTTCTTGGTTGCAAAGGTAGGAAATTCTGTAGTAATTTCTGCACTGCATGGTTGGGCTGGATGTCAATCTCTTCTGACAAAAAAGAATCACATGGTAATCACTCATCCTACAAGAGGGCTATAAATTGTCCAACTTGTTGCTCTGAGGTTGTTTCACTTACATGGAAAACCAGCCTGTGTGGAAATATTGGACTAAGGCAGTGGGGGGAATCAGTGGTAGTAATCTTATGTTTACTAACTTGATTATTAATTGCACGATGTCAATATTTTATTGGAATGTTAGAAAGCTTCCTGAATAACTGTCTAAAGTCAATAATTGGGTACACAGGGACCAGTAAAATCAAAACAAGTCCAGACAGGGTAGGTGGTATTTTTGGTATATGTACAGTACAGATATACCTCATAAATATTGTGGGTTCAGTTCAGACCATCAGAAATACTGTGGCTCAGTTCAGACCATTTGATAAAGCAAATATCACAATAAACAAATCATACTGTGTTTAGTTTCCTAGTGCATACAGTACAGTATATGCTGTACTGTAATCTATTATGTGTGCAATAAAAACATATTTTTTGTAAAACTCCCAAATAATAATTCAAAAAATGCTACTCATCTTCTGAATCTGATTCTGCAAGTTAATAGTCTTTTTGCTGATAGCTGTTGTTCAGTCACTAAGTCAGGTCCAACTCTTTGTGACCCCATGGACCATAGAATACCAGCCCCCTCCCCCTCCTCCACTCTTTCCCTCAAGCTTATGCCCACTGCAAAGATGACACTATCTAACCATCTCATCCTCTCTGCTGTTCCTTTCTCCTTTTGCCATCAATCTTTTCCAACATCAGTTTTTTTCCCAGTGAGTCCTTTCTTCTCGTTAGCCAAAGTATTTGATCTTAAGCTTCAGTATCTGCCCTTCCAAATTTTTGTTGGTAGAGACTCTGTTTTAAAAACAAGAACGCAGTATCTTTGAAGCACATGTGTTTGTACTGAATACATTAAATATCCAAGTATGTGTATACCAAAAGATATAAATCAGTGGTGGCATGTAATATACATAAAATATAGAGGTTTCTTCAGATATCACTAGATGGACGGCATTAAACTTTACACTTTGCGAAAAGATTGAATGCTCTCAAAATGAATGAAGAAATGAAAAAGGGGGAAGAAAAGGAGACAGAGGAGATAAAGTGAGGGAAGAGGGAAAATGAAATAAGAAAGAAAAAGCAGTGTTTTCTGATTTTTTTAGGGGTGCAGTAAGATGCCTATTAAAATTATAGTGTCAACTTTCTGTTTGTACCTTACAGTAATTACTAGCTGTTTCTATAGCAGTAACCCATGTAATTGTCAAAAATGAAAGTCAAAATTTCGTGTTTTTCTCTTTTTCATGTGGAAAGTCCAGAAACAGAAAATTATTTACATTCTTGTCCCTAATTAGTGCACTCAACTTCATCATCTCCTCCAGCCCACTATCTTTTCAACTCATTCCTCCGTTGTGGACGTTAATGCTTCTTTCCATTTCTGGGTATATAGAATTCTTGCAGCCATCAACATATATAGCAACAAAGTTTCATTCCCCTCCACTATTTCTTTATCTAATAGTCGTAGAAGAACAATTTCCGGTTTCCACTGTAAGCCCATGTTTAAAATCTTCTGAATTAAATCATGAATCTGTTCCCTATATTTCTTTGCCTTATCACAAGTCTACCACATATGATAAAAAGCATCCTCTTTACACTTGCATTTACAACAGATGTTCAAAACACCCTGATACATCTTCAATAATTATCTGATGTTAAATACTATGAGTACATCATTTTATAAAATCTTTAAGAATATAGTTCAACATGAATTTTGTACTTTAGTCCATATATTTTCCCATTGCTCTAGCATTATATTATAATCAAAAAAATTTCCACATTGAATCATAGTGTTTGATATATTCACTTTTCAGGTTCACCTGTAGCAGCATTTTATAAATACTATCTATAGAATGCATTATACATTATACATTATACATTAGTACAAAGTATAATTTCAAATTCATTTTTAGCAGCTTGTAAACCACAATATATTTTAACCAATATACAACTGAAAAATATTTATTTACGTAGATAAACCTGTGACATGTACAACCTTCTAGCTCTAAGTATTATTTTAATTTGAGAATGGATTCACCTCGAATAAAGGATATTATTTCATTATAAATTTACCAACTGGAGTGCACTATCATTTCCTTTAAAAAAAAGCTTCTTGAGGTAACACCCAGAGATATTATAGAAAAAAAGTCTTTGTATTAAATCCAAGCACTAAATACCAACACACTCCACACACCTAACAAAACGATTCTTAAAATCCAAAGTTCATTTTAACTTTAGCATACCATAGATAGGTGTAACATCCAAACATCAGTTCATGGGCTTCCAAATCCAATTTTTATTCTTCACTCCTTTAGCCAAACCATATAACATCCTTCAAAATACAATTTTAAATCCAAACCACTTCTTTTTTTGATATCCTGAAACAAATTATACTTAATTCTTGGCTTTTTTTCATTGCCAAATAAATTTAGAAATTTTCCATTGCTTGAATGGAGCCCCAGTCATCATTATTTGCAAGGTTTGAAACAAAAACAACATCTTTGGTAGGACATCCATCCTGATTATGAAGATCTTACCCAACAGAGATTGTTGCAATTTATAACACTTTTGTAAGCCTTTCTTAGTGTCATTCCAAATGGATACATATTTATTTTGAAACAATTTAGAGTTTGTATTTGACAAAATACTCCTAGATAAGTAACCTAATTTTCCACCTTAAAACCTGACCTGTTTGTTTTCATGGTTGTGTGCAGCCATATTTTTACTTAATATTTTTGTTTTCTGTTTTATTTATTTTGAAACCAAGCCAAAGATCCAAAATCATTCTTCATCAAATGTTGCAAAATATTTTGGTGATCTTGCAAATATAAAACTTAAATCATCCACAAAGTTTCTTAACTTATATGTCTGTTTCTTGATTTTCACACCATCATCTCGCCTGATATCTTCTATTCAAAACATGTAGGACTAAAATAAAGAGCAGTGGTGACAGGGGACAACCCTATTTGTGTCTTTTTGTATCTTATATATTTTATTCAGTTCGTCATTAACAATATTACATGCGTGTTGGGATTGCAACACAAACTAATACCTTGAATGAATTGCTCTCCCAAATCCATTTCCTCCAAATACCTGAAGAAAAAAATATCATCATGCTTATCTATTATCTTAGGATCCAAATATATAAAACTATAGTATCTGTGGAAACAAATCAGAAAATTATGGAATGGAACGTAATATTTAGAATAAAAAAGGCTCAACCCCTTTTCTCGTGCTAAATTAAGTTTACGGGGAAGTTCAATTTTATAAACTGGTGAAAAGATGATGATACGGAAAAATTGGATGGAAGGGATATTGAATTTGGACCAATTACTAGATGGTGAAAGATGAAATTCTAATATACTCTGTGTTAAGAATCAAATATCATCATGTAAACCCAATGCTAATATTTACAGTAACAACTTTTGTTAACAACATTATATGGACCAGTAGCATTCTCAGCTTCTGAGGCACTGAGATACTTAGGACAATTTGTTAAATCCTTTGAAACTAAAAAAACCACCCTACTTGTTGTTTTTTTGTTTTTTCTGTCATAATTTTAAAAGCAATATAAGAATAAAAAAATTCTGCGAAATTCAAGAAAACAAAGCACAATAATAAAATGAGGTATTTTTGTAGCTTTTTAAAGATTAATTTACATTTCTAAAACTGCTAAGGTCTTCATCATCATGGGCAATCTTTAACAAGGTCTACTACTGCATAAGAATAACCACAACCTTTAGTATCCCTCCCCAGCCTATGGAAGGCTGCTTCTCTGTTTTGTGGTTACAGGAGCCACATGGAGCAAAGTCAATGGCATGGCCAAAAGATCTGATTGAGAAGCTGAGAGGTCTGCCCTTGGCCCACGTACTGAATTTTACTAACCACATTTCTTAAAATATTATCGTTGGTGCTTTTCCAGGTATGGAAACTAAATGACATATTTTGCCACACAAAATTATTATTTTTTATTCAGGTATTTCATCTGTTTTATTACTTCTACTATATTGTTGTGATTTGTTCTGTATTTAATTCAAATGAAGTTCCTTTAGTTCAAGCTACCTTTTATTGATATATAAGATACAGATTCCCTCCCCCCTCATAGAAACACTAATCTTGCTACTAAAGCATGGATAAATTACACAGTTGAACATTGCTAATATACGGCACTACCTCACTGCTTTAACAAATTCAATTAGTTCAGAATAATACTTAATTGGGACTCACAGATGAAGGGATTTTGCACATTTGTTTTTAGAAAATGAAGGTAAATAAAATGAAATGCCTCTGTCCAATTACAGAATGCATTTTCTTTATCCTGAATAAGAATGGAGGAAAAGCTTTATTGCATCACTGGTTATTTGCCCTTGTCTCTTTTGCAATATTCTCCTTCTGCTTTTGCACTTTCCATAGAGTCACTTTTCACATGATGCGTTGATGTTGGTCATGGGCCCATACAGCTACATCTACTCAGTAAATCTCACAATACAGGAAACAGAGCTAGGCTTACATTTTTGTGCAATATGTCATTCTGAAATGCCCAGCTCAATTTTATTTCAGCTTTACTTCTCACAGCATCTGAATCATTTCATTACTGCATCATAGAAACTGCCAGTGGGTATTGCAGAAGAAATTCCTTGTATCTATATTTAACCTTGGTGTCCTTATGTAAGTCTTCCACCCTCCAGGTCAAAAACAGTTCTGCAAGACGTTCTACTCATATGTCATCTTGTTTCCACCAACATTGTTCTGAACACTATTTATACCTTGCCAAATGTTTTTGCCTTCAATTCTAGCAAAATAACTCATATTTCTGCCACTGTGTACTGGAATTCAGAGGAGAACATAGGGATTACATGCATTTAACTAAACCCTGATGCACATATAGTTTTTAACTTCAGATTTTCAAAACCAAAAAGACTCTCAATTTAACTGCAAACTATAACATACGGTTTTTCTGTTTTTACCTCTCATTCTTCCCTTCCTAATTACTGTTTATCACTTCTCATTCTCTTAAAAAGAAGAAGAAACAAACCTAAAACATACCTGTAATACTATTAAAATGTTATCCTTGTGTGAAATTGCCTTTTTGTTTTTGGTCCCAATATGCATAAGAATTGCAATAAATTCACCACGTTTATATCCATCCCCTGGCAAATGCAAGAAACCAGTGTTTTTCCAACCACATTGACCTATTTGCTTGTTTTTAGATTCGAAGCATTTGAAAGGTTAACCAAACAGGATTTACTTTTTGCAAAACTAATGTTGATTTTTCTTCAGCCCTTTGCTACTATGTGCTTGATAATTTTATCTTTAATAACACATTTGAACATATTAACTCAACCAACATTAAACTAGACATCTTCTAATTTAATGGATTGCCTCTGGATTCTGGACTAAAGAAAGCTATACATTTGCAGTTTTATGATATCGAAGCTAATCTAAGGGACACATTATATACATTTTATTGCAGTTTCCCCTCATGCCAACAAGGAATAAAATGCTTTTCGAATTCTCATGGCTACCAAATTTGAGGCGTTCTCTGCTGCTATCCTATGGCCACGCAGAGTTTTGCAAGAAGGATTCTGGCAATCCTTCTGTAGATTAGCTTCAGTATCAATCATTCAGTTTCCCTTCCTGATATGCATGATCTATATTTTCTGCAGGAATTTCATTAGATTATAATTCCTGGTCAGGATATAAATGCTGGCTTGACTTGACTTCATTTTACTTTTTGACAACTTTGTATTGCCACTTATATTACATGAAACAACCCGAAGTGTCTGAAAAACAAAACACTTAGATAATAAAAACACAGAAAACTTTAGCACACTACCAATGCTATGACAATACCCTTTCAAAAATCACAGAAAATGCTCCCATCATGCCACAGTATCTGAGGGAAACACCAGATCTTTACAGTCTTTCAGAAGAAATAAAGCAAATGGGGGGGAGGATGCTATTCCATTGGGTAAGCTAAGGAAAAGACTTGCTTTCTAGGTCCTTGCCAGACAACAAGATCTGGAATGAGTCAATCTTATTCAACCTGATGGGATGGGAAGATATTCTTAGGGAGAGGTGATCCCAAAACTACATTCACCATTACATTGCAATCTGGACCAGTTTCTGGGCAGTCTTTAGGGACAATTCTATATAGAGTGCATTGTGGTAGGTCAAAGAAGTGACTAGGCAGGAATGACATTGAGCAAGGTCTTCTGATCCAGAAATGGTGCAATTAGTACAGGATTAAATTTGTGCAAAAGCCCTCCTAGTCATACGTGTCATCTGCTCCTTGAGCATGAGTTGCAAATCAAGAGTTTCACATTGTTTTTTAATTCTGCCCAGGGGAGTGACATCCCATCGAGAATTAAATAGAACTTCAGTTCCCCAGATCAACTGGAACCATAACCCCAAAATTACTCATGTCAGATGACCACTGATGAGTTGACAACATCTAAATGGACTGGTTTTTAGAAGGGATGCCTGTACTCGTAGAGAATGAAGAAGTTTTTTAAAGCCTGGGATTAAGAAGAAATAGGGCACGGGTTCATTTTTTGAAGTACTGTCTCCCTCCCCTAGTATCAAACCAACTGGTTTGAATTGGCATGGCTGGCACATTCAGGGTTCCATTGATTAAACAGTGCCACTTATCAGGGCCCTAAACATGACTTCTCTATAGTAGCACCTGCTCTCTGAAATGAAAATGCCCTTCATCTCCATTCAAACAGTGCTCTTATCCTGCTGGGGTTTTGAAGAGCTTTACAAAACTGGTTGTTTCCACAGATCTTTGAAGAGAATGTCTGGTACCATTTTCTTTGTTTCTGTTCTTTGTTTATTTTCTTTGCCATCATTGTTCTTCTGTCTTGTGTTACTGGATTTTTTGCTTGTGTGTATACTTTCTATTGTTCTGTTCTTAAATGGTTTAACAATTCCAAGCTGCCCAGTCATTGGGAGACAGGTGGTATCTAAATTTGATAAATAATGATGATTAAGGAAAATTTGATAAATGATGATGATTAAGGAAAACTTTAATCCATTGAGAAAATAGTCTTTACAAGTAAAAGAAAGGCAATAGAGCTAGTGAAGGAGAGGCTGTGGAAGTACAGGACGTGATACAATGCACTGAGTTTGGGTACAGGGGAACAGGCAGATGTTTCAAATGAAAGAAAGGGTGACAAAAGAAGGAGATTCTTGCTTTTTGCCATGGAGAGAAGAGGAAAATGAGGAGCTTCCACCAGCTTCTCCATTTTAAGAGTGTCTGCAGGATATGTTCACAAGAGTTAAGATGGCATAAGTGGGGCATCAGCAGAAACTTAATGACAGTAGATAAACTTTTATTGGGGACTGAGGAGAAAATTATCAAAGCAATGTATAAATTTTTAGTAAAATATAAAATGGAGGAAGAGTGTGTTAAAGAGATGATGGTGGTATGGGCAAAGAATTTTGGATACAATATCGAATTGGAAAAGTGTGAAAAAACAGGAAATTATCGTACAAAGAGAACTTATGTAAAATGTTCTATAGGTGGCACCTGCCACCAGCTAGGCTAGCCAAAATGTACAAAAATGTTATCACCTAAATGCTGGAAATGTGACCAAATACCGGGCACCTACTACCACATGTGGTGGATGTGCAGAAAAGCAAAAGAATACTGGCAAAGGATTTGAATGTGGTTGGAAGAAATGACTGGACAGAGATTGGAACTCAAACCAGAACTATTCCTATTAGGAATTATAAAAGAAGATCTAAGTAAAGGGTTAACATATTTAATACAGCATATCATAACAGCTGCGAGAATAGTTTATGCCCAACAATGGAAGAGTGAAAACATACCTAAAGAAAGGGAAATAACAAAGAAAATACTTGTTTGTGCAGAATGTGAGAGACTGATGCTAGAACTGAAAAATAAAGGAGAGAAGAATACTATGAGATTTGGAATAGATTTTATCAATGGTTAGACTTAAGGAATGGAAGTCAGAATGGATAAGAATAAGGATGTGTAGATTGAAACAATAGGCAATATACGTAATATGTAATTGTAAGCGTGTATAAGAGGTTAAGTATGTGTATATAGTTAGTAATGTATATTGAATACATAAGAGACTTGTGTTACACTTTGTATGGCGGAGAAATGGCCAAGATGGTTCTGCCATGTCCAGATTTTTTTAACAAAAAAGGTTGGTTTTTTTTAAGAGTTAAGATGGCAGTTGCAACAATGTGACCAGGGTTTTTTTTATGAGTATTGACTTTTTAAACCACATCCTACAGATACTCATGCTCCATTTACAGTCATTTCCAATGCTTTGCCAGGATGTTTAATTTCTTCTACTTAGCATACACACTTGGATACTGAAAGGTCTGCTCCAGGGGTGGGTTCTACTTACCTTTACTACCGGTTTCAATGGGCCGTGCACTCTTCTGCACAAGCGCAGAAGTGTTTTAATGATGTCAGGGTCAGTGGGCAGAGCCTCCCACCGATTTTACTACTGTTCTATAGAACCGGTGCAAACCGGGGGCAACCCACCACTGGTCTGCTCTCTCTCTGGTCTCCCTCTGCTCTCTTCTCTCCTGGTTCCATTAGGTTTCCACCAATTTCTAAGCATTTATGTCAGCTGTTTTAAGGAAGGGCACTTGTGCCTTGCTTACTTTCTGTGTAACAGCCAGGGAACACCCCCTTCTTGTTGAAAAACATCAGTCTGACAAGAGAGTGGAATGGCAGAGAAAGGATAGTTTATGAGAAATGAACTAAATTGTCCCCCAAATAAAACCTGATCCATTGTGGTTTTGTTGGGGCATAAGTATATTCAAGATTCCCCTCTCTTTTTATCTAATGTATCGGAAAACAAAGCTCCAGAACAGCTGATGCTTTCTATGGTCTGTACAATTCTAAAAATTACACAGCACTTAGTTTGTGGAATTTAGGTCTATAAACATTTACTTTGGAGTACAATTTGTTGAATTCTGTAAGATTACTTCTGTGTGGACATGTGTAAGATTGTTTCTTTGGAATAGTCAGTGACTTTTAATTAAATTACTATAAGTTTGCTAAACCCCTGCAGTTGAAGTCTTTTTTCCTGTCATTTTCCTGCCTTGTTTCACACTTGATTTTGGAAATCTTGTGGGCGTTTCTGGTGTAACTCTGCTCCTAAACTATGCAATATGGATAACAAGCATTATCAAGATGTTTGAAGGCTTAATATATCCTTACTCTAAGGAAGTGATGGTGAACTTTTTTGGCATCAAGTGCCGAAATGGGAGCACATGAGCATGCTATGTGTGGGTGCACTTGCTCATCTGGGCCGCAACCTGGAAGAGGTGCTGCCCAGGGCACATGCGCAGGCCCAAAAATGAACTTGCATGTGCGCGCCGACCAGCTAGTCTTCAGCACATGTGACGATCAGCTGGCCGGCGTGCATGCTCATGCAGGAAAACAGAAGACCAGCTCTTCCAGTTTCTGGCACTGCTGCACGCACGGCCAGCTGATTGTCGCATGCACAGGTGCGCCAGAAACCTGGAAGAGTTATGGGCACACGTGCCATAGGTTCGCCTTCATGGCTCTAAGGTGACTTTTGTCTCTTGCCTCTCTTGCTTTTTTCTCTCTGGGTATTATCCAATAATTCATAAGCTCCCGGCGCTAATTTTTTTATTCTTATTTTTCTTATAAAATTGTCCTGTTAAGAAAAATTGCACTTGGGTCTTGAGATGGAATGCTATGACAAGTAAAACATACAACTCCTGCATGAGTCTAGCTGAAAGATCCAAGGTTCTTCACATAAATAACTTCAGGTTTGAAAGTGACTGCAAACATTGTGCATATAAAAACATAGATAAGTGGGAATACTTGCTGTATAGTAGGAAAAGCATGCAAGGTTGGTGATGTGATTCCTTTCCTAACAGATTCTAAGATGATAAAATCCATCTTCTTAAAGAAGTGGCATATTGATCTGCTTTTATCACTGTTTTATTATTCATATGTGAATTTCATACAAGATATATCTGTTTTGCTTATTTTCAATGTTGGAACCTACAAAGGATAATACGCTCTTTAAAAATATAATTTGGTCTTAAACACATCTGTTAAATCCATGGCTGACCCTGTAGTTAGCCTTACACATCCTTTTGACCTACTGCCACTCAGCTGGCTATAAACAAAATCCTCAAAACACAGATGGGATCTGTGGGATGGATAAAGAAAAGTACAGAAAGTGACAAGTTGATCTGGCCAAAATCAAAACTTTTATAGTCCTCTCTACTTTGTAGTTAAGCATCAGAGCCAGGATAAATATTTTTTAAAACAACAGTGATGATGTGGTTGTTCCTTGTTAAAAGATCAGCTAAAACCTCTAGCTGTGGCCAAAAGCTAGGAAAAAAGGTATTGGCTTTTTTTCCTTCTTCAGAACAGCTGGAAAAGTGATAACACTGTGTGTGGTGCCGCTTTTGTTGTATTTACTGTATTGGAACGATGATGACAGTAACACAAATGAAGCTCTCTCTATGAGGAGTCAGCTGCATTGTAAACAGGAATCTTTGCCCATTTTTGTATCAACAACATCCCCAACCTTTCTTCCTCCACCCCATTGCATTCCAGCACCCCATGGGTTTGTATGATCTCTGCAAAAATTACACCACTCCTGTGTTCCTTCTTGGAACAAATAACAATAACTTCCTCCCTTCCAAGTGGAGCCTTGTAGACCAGGAGCAAGACATTTCTCACCACGAACAGAAATTATTCTGCCTGAAGTATGGAAAAGAACTCCACTTTTGATTTTTCTTTTAAGTTTAGAATTGAAAGACATGTACATGTACGTGCTTGATATTGTGAACAGAAGGAAATACAAGCGAGATCAATACTTTTCAGCTTCAGAGGTTGAGAAACAGCAATCTAAATGGTCCTCGTATTTCCCTCCATATTCATGATTCTTTTTTACTTTGTTTTGCTGATCTGAGGTCAGGGAGAGATTTAGAAACTGGACATTTTCTCCACCCTCCACTTCTTCAGTCCCTTTTATTTCTCCATGTTATTCTGTTCTGTAAAATATGTCCTGGCTATTCTATCTCTGAGCTGAGAGCCATTCTCCATTTTCTTCTTTATTGGAAAAATATTCATCATCACAATACAGTAGGTAGTAAAGACATAGTTGGAATATACATCTTTCTCATTTACTAAATTCCATTTACTAAATTTTCTGATTTCAGTTACTTCTTTCCCAGCTGCTCTTGCTGTTATCATTTTTGGCTGAATGTTTCTGTGTGTGTATGTGTGGTGTAGGTTTTCCATTAGAGAAGTTCTTGTATCAGGAGAAAGTAGCACTGAGGTTTTAAAGAAAAAAAATGTGTGTATATGCTTTAACTTGACCTATATTCCACTCAATTAGTGGAGAGAGCTGTTCCCGTTACCTTTGTTGGCATTACAGTTAACTACCTACTTCATTGTAGGAGCAGGATAAAGACATGTGGGTACCACCTTGTGTTTAAGCAAAATGTCTCAGTTGCATCTTGGTATTCTAGTTGGGGAGTAATTTCAATGGATTGGTTTAGTATAGCCATAAGAGTCTTGATTGCTTGAAAAGTTGGAGGGAGCGTCTTCTGTACCTGTTCAGGAGAGTGTCCAGTTTAGGCATTGTTACTCCAGGTGAAACAACACAAGCTACTGCTGGATGAGTTGGCTGGTCTCCTCTCCCCATTAGGCAGACCCAGCAGGGTCTGTGTCAGCTCGCCACAGCCAACTCGCCACAGCCAACTCACTGCAGAACAACTCACCATGGTCAACTCGCTACAGGCCAACTTGCTGCGGGACAGTTCAACAATTAAATTTAATTATTTAAAACTGTTAAAAAATTATTTTAATTTTTGTCATTCAGATTTCATTTTGTCCCTCCTTGAGCATCCTTTCTTGAATGATTCTATTCCTACTGTTTCTTCGATATTAGTGTAATTCTTGTCCCGTAGTGAGTTGGCTATAGTGAATTGTCCCATGGCGAGTTGGCTGTCACGAGTTGGCTGTGGTTAGTTGTCCCATTCTGAACCAAGCATGTACTTGGAGTTACATTTTAAGTATAAAAATAATATCCATGAAGAAAAGGCTGACCTTTTCCTACTCAGAGCCCAGTAAACTTCTTTAATCTAGCAAACATTTTTAATCTAATCAGATTGTAATTTTATTTTCCTGTAGTACAGATTGTCTGTTTACAATCAGTTGCTTGCAGGGATAGAACATGAAAATATATGGAGGCAGCAAATTATGTTCTATACTAGTCTGTTTATCACCCAGAGATTGAACTTGCTTGGAACTTTTTCTTTTCTTAAACCTATATAACAGAGTTATTTAACCAATCCCCAAAACTCAAGTGGCAGTGTGCCTCCAGGGAAGTCTGAAGCAAGAGGGAAGAGAGAGCACAATAAGGACAACATATTTTGGGGAGAACCAGAATGTAAAGAAGATTGTTTTCATCAAGGAATATTCTCAGTTTCTGTAGGGTAAAAGTAATGGAGGGGAATGCATGGGGATATTTTGGAAGAGGGTCTGGATGATTGATTCTCGAATAATTAATGTTCTTCCAACAATGTGCCATAGAGCCAGTGTGGTACAGTGGTTAAGTCATCAAGCTAGAAACAGGAAGATTGCGATTTCTAGTCCCACCTTAGACACAAAACCAACTGGATGACTTTGGACTTGCCACTTTCTCTCTGCCCTAGGAAGCAGACAATGGCAAACCACTTTTGAAAATGATGCCAAGAAAACTGTACGGACTAGTCCAGGCAGTCATCAGGAGTACACACACACATACACACACACACACTCACACGCTCACATCAGTGCATCATATTGGTGCTATTCCTACCTGTGCTTCCACAAATTTCATAGCTACACTTGCTTGCCTGAGCCAAATGTACCAGTGGTGGGTTGCCCCTGGTTCACACTGGTTCTATAGAACCGGTAGTAAAACCAGCGGGAGGCTTCACCCACCGACCCGATGTCATCAAAATGCTTCTGCGCATGCACAGAAGATCGCATGCGTGAGCAAAGCGAGCACACGTGCGCGGCCCCATTACAAACCAGTAGTAAAGGTAAGTAGAACCCACCCCTGATATGTACATATACTCCATATTTATTTGTATATGTAAACATACGGGGAACATTTAAAATCCCAAATAAATTACTTGCTACATTATTTGCCAAGATATATTATTATGGAATTATTTCCAAATTATAATAGTAATACTTTATGCATAAGCATTTTCTTTTCTAAACAAGTTATAATAGATTTATTCAGAAATTTTCATATTTAACTTGAATAATCCAGGATTCAGTCATGCGTGCCTTTTGTACGTTGATTTTACTGCTTTTCTTCTGTTTTTTTAAATGATCTCCAAATGAATTTTATCTCTGTGCCTGTTTCTATTACTTTCCTCATCTATTTAGAGGAACTGAACTATTTCTGCTGATAGTTTTCAGGAAACGCTATGAAGCAGTCTGCTGGATAAGCAGCAGGCCAGGCGTGGCATAGAAAAATACCTGCCCCACCTGCGTTTGGAATTTCTTAATATATAATGATACTGTGTGTCTCTTTGTTTCATACTTTTTTTTCTGTTATCCAAACATTGAAATTATATAGGCCCCAACAGAAAGTGGAAGATAATAATTTAGTAAGAAATATAAAGCTTTTTCAACACAATTGCCCAGTTAATCTCTGAATGTGGCAGAAAAAGCAATCTTTAATTTGGCTATTAAACCTTTTACCTGGAGATTAAATATTGAGTATAATCCCATCTATTTGTCCCTTTGGGCATCAGAAACTGGTAACAGAGATTAACCATAGTTTTTGTCTATTTTTCCAGAATAAAAGGTGCAGTAACTTTGCATCCCATGGATCAAAGTGTCCATCTGAATATATTTAGTAATATGCATCCTGTAAGTGGATACATTTACTGTGTGTGGAAATTCAATGTTTGTATTTCCATTTTTATTTTCCTCATTCCAAGTATAATACTGCTCTTTTTTTGCTTTCATTTTTAGAAAGCTTAAACCACAGTGAAAAGTAAAATTGAACTACTTTTCTCTTTTGTGCATTTTTCCAGTGCTTCAATGTTTTCCATATTCCAATCACCTTCTGAGCCATAAAGGCCGAGGTTGACAGGAATTATGATCCAGCATATCCACATCATGGAGCTGTTCAAACCTTAAATGTCTTACATTTTCCAGTTTGAACAGACTTGCACATCTGCTTACTCATATTCCTCTGCTCTCCGGTTAGGTAGAACTGGCCATCTAGAGCAGGGGTGTCAAACCTTATTTCATTGAAGGCCGCATTAGGGTTGTATTTGACCTTGGGGGGCTGTGTGTGTGTATGTGGCTGGGATGGGATGGGATGGGCGTGGCCAGCTCTATGTCACTCGTTGAGGCTCCATTTTTGGCCATGACAGCCTCCTGCAGCCCTCTGTCAGTAAAAACAGAGCTCTGTTTTCACTGGCAGAGGCACCATGAGCTGGTCCTTCATTGTTTCCAGGGTGGCCCCATGGGTTAGATCTAAGAACCTGTAAGCCAGATCTGGTCTGCAGGCCTTGAGTTTGACACCCCTGATCTAGAGTTTGATAAAACTGTTGTTGCTGTGGAAGGCTTCTCGTTTACTGATGGGATACAAAACGTGATCCATGGTCTTAGGTTTATAGTTGTGATAATGTATGCCTCCTAATTGTAAGACTTAAAATCCCAATAAGGTGGAAACAGAATATTTTTTAAAAATACTTGTCACTGTCCTAAGTTAAACTTCTCTGAATGCCCTGTGGGAAGGGACTTCTTTTTCCATCTGTTTGTTAAAGGACAAGAAGGTGACTTTAGGAGGCCAGCTGAATGAGGAAATATCTCTTTCTGTATCCTGAGCCACAGATTTTCATAAGTAGGCATTTTGGACATCCTCTTGTGGCTAGAAAATATATTAACATGTAGGGTAGAGCTTCTAAGAGCATTGTAGGAAACAGTGCAGTACCTTGGAAGCTTGGAAGCCTACTATCAGCTAGAGCCGTCATGGCAAACCTATGGCATGCGTGGCACGCAGCACCCACTCTGTGGGCACCTGAGACGACGCCCCAGTTCAACTCCGCTGCGCATATGTGTGTGCCTCCTGCTGGCCAGCTGGTCTTTGGGTCTCTGCCACGCATGCGTGGGGGGTG
>JANHZT010004475.1:56949-72738 GCA_032468215.1 Stegonotus admiraltiensis | reverse complement strand
CGGTATATTGGGGTGGAAAGTGTGGGAACTTTCAGTACTGGCTTTCCACCAATAGTGCCAAGATGATGTATCTAAATAAATTTGTTCTTTGAGGAAATGCAATGCCTCTGAGTTTGATTTGTAATGGGTGCATTACTTGAAACCTGACATTAAGCCAGTACTCCAAAAACACTTCACTTCAACTGCAGCTACATTTGGGGGTCCTGAGCCCCGGCTGCTCCCTGGGCTGACCAGGGAGCAGGAAGACTCAGGGAAGATGGAGGAAAGGAGAGAACCAGACAGTGGTGATGGGGGCTGCCTGAGCAAATGGCAGGCCCCTGCGAATGCCCGGCGGCTGACTGAGGCAGTGGTGGAGGACGCTATGCTGATACGTGCGTGGTCGGTGTCCAGGATCTGGGTCCTGGCCAGGGAAAGCCTAGGCCAAAAGGAGGGAGACATCTGGCTCCACAGTTCATTCCGGGGAACCTACTGGAGGCATCGTCAAGGGGACAGATGGGGCCTTCAGTTCTGGGTGAATAGAGGCCTCACAATCCCCTGACACCAGCCCATGATCGGGACCTGGGAATCCTCCCAAGGGACTTCAGTGGGATGAGCCATGGCTGCCTGAGGCTGCAACAGAGCCTGCCAGAAAGCTGAGAAGACCACCCTCCTGACTGTTCTTGCCCCGTGGCTGAAGCGCTGGCTCGGCTGGCAGTTTCCTTTGCCACTGGGAGAAGCTCCCACCCTGCCCCTGGAAAGTTTCGGCAGAGGCCACCAAAGCCCTGATCTGCCAAACTTGGGTAAGATGGACCCCTCGGAGCCACCAATCAAGGGTGGGGCCTCACCCCCCCCTCACCAACTGCTCCTCCCCACTGGCCTACTGCCCCCTCAGTAGCTTTCAGTTCAGAGTAATCCCATTTGGGTTGCAGGGAGCACCCACCATCTTCATGCAGCTGATTAAACGAGGTGCTGCATGATCACCTGTACAAAGGGGTCCTCATATACCTGGATGACATCCTCATCTTTATCGAAACCCTAGAAGAACATGAGAAGCTAGTGCACCAAGTGTTAGAGAAGCTTCTGGTGGCCAATCTATACGCAAAGCTGTTGAAATGCAAGTTCCACAAGACCTGCCTAGACTACCTGGGCTACTGAGTGTCAAGTGAGAGAGTAGAGATGGATCCAGGAAAAGTAAAAGCGGTACTAGATTGGCAACCCCCAAGCATGCGCAAGCAACTGCGAATTTTCTTGGGGTTTGCAAACTTCTATCAGCAATTCATCCCTGCCTTCGCTGAAATTACCCAGCCTATCATTGAACTGTTGAAAACGTAGAAGGGCCCGCAACAGCCATGGCCAAGTCAACCCCTAAAATGGATCCTAGAATGTCAACGTGCCTTCGAGCAGCTGTAAGAATTGTTTGCCAAAGAGTCAACCCTAAAACACCCTGATCAGACCAGCCAGCGATGTGGCCGTCGCAGTGGTCGTCCTCCAGAAAAACACAGAGGGCAACTTACTGCCCTGCGCGTACACCTCCAAGAAACTGATGGAGACTGAACATAGGTAGGCAATGTGGGAGAACGAAGTTTATATCTGATGGGCCCTATTGACTTGGAGGCACTTCCTCGAGGGTGGTTCCCTGCCTTTCGTAGTATGGACTGATCACAAAAACCTGGAGGCACTAAAGACACCCCACAAACTCTCCCCAAAGCAGGTCCACTAAGTGCAATACTTCAAACTATTCAATTTTGAACTGAATTACATCCCGGAGGGAAAGAACCTCTTGGCTGATGCTTTGTTGTGTAAGCCACAATACCACAGTAAGCGGAAAGAGGTGGTTTATGCAATGATACCCCCTCCTCACCTGCATCGCAAGCATTGACCCGGGCCAGGCCACCTGAAGGAGAGCCATAGATTGGGGGGGGGGGCAGGAATGACCCAAAAGCTGAAAGACACATTGCCAGCTGACCCATGGCACAAGGACAACCCAGGGATACAACCCTCAAGGATGGACTAGGCTGGAAGGGATCTAAATTATATGTGCCCAACAGCTTGCAGCTCCAGGTCCTTCAACAGAATCACAACTCCAAACAAGCAGGGCATTTTTGTTACTTGAAGACCCTGCACATGGCCGGGAGACAATTCTGGTGGCCAAGGATGAAGAGAGACATTGAGGACTATGTAAAGAGCTGTGCCATTTGTATGGTGATGAAGACGAGGCCGGGGAACTCCCCTGGGCTACTCCAGCAAGTGGCAGATCCGTCTCGACCCTGGGAAGAGATAGCTATGGATTTCACTGTCGAGCTCCCTGAGAACGGAGGAAGTACATTCATTTGGACCATCATAGACTTGTTCTCCAAACAGGCCCATTTCGTAGCTTGCCCAGGGCTCCCATCAGTGCAGAAGCTAGCTAATCTATTTATCAAGCATATTTATAGGTTGCATGGAGTCACATGCAACCCACAGAATCATCTCTGATTGGGGGGTTCAATTCACCACTAAGTTCTGGAGAGAGTTCATGAGGGCCATTGGATCCTCGCAAGGGCTTAGTTCGGCGTTTCATCCGAGCACTAACGGGGCCGCAGAACAAACCAAAGCCATGGTGGAGCAATACTTAAGGTGTTACGTCAGCTATCAGCAATCGGACTGAGCAGAGTTGCTGCCGTTTGCTGAAGTGGCGTACAACGTGGTGCACAGTAGCACTGGTCTAACCCATTTCCAAGTGACTAGTGGCATAGAGTTTGTCTGCATGCCAGAGCTTCCTAAGGAGCTCCCTTCCTCCATGTCACTTCCTCCATGTCCCTTCCTCCATGTTGCTAGCAGGCCCTAAGCGAGGCAGCAAAGGCATATAAAAAACAGGCCGACAAGCACCAGTCTCCCCAATCAGAGTTTAAGGTGGGGGATAGGGTTTACTTGTCCATGAAGTACCTGAAATTAAAGCTAGCCTTTAAGAAGCTTGGTCCCAAGTTCCTAGGACCATTCCCCATAGTGAAAGTGATAAACCCGGTCACTGTACAACTTCAGCTTCTCCAGTTGCTGGGGAAGGTACATCCGGTGTTCCACTGTAGTCTGTTGAAACCAGCAATGAGTTCACAAGTCCAACCAGTGGATCGGACACCACTAAGCCCATGGTAATCGAGAGTCAAACTCACTACAAGATAAAGAGAATCTTAGACTTGAGAGTGCAAAGGGGCAAACTGGAATACTTAGTGCACTGGAAGGGGTTCCCACTTTCTGAGACCACCTGGGTGAAGAGCTGGAAAGTAAGCGCAGATAGATTGGTAAAGCAGTTCCATGACAAGTACCCCCAGAAACCCAAGGGCCCTCCTGGGGGAGGGAGAGGGGGCTAGTGGCATTGACTAACCCCACTGTGCTTTGTCTCTTGCAGACATGTCTCTTCAATTGAGGGGGGGCAGCCTGTCAAGCCTGAATTTGATTGGGGTGTGGAATTGTTTGTATCCTTGATTACTCTGACTTGAATTCAGTTTGACGCAGTTTGGAGCTGACAGGGGGAAAGCTGAGGAGAGAGCCTTCAGCCAAAACAACATAGCTAGCCAATGAATCAAGTACATTCCAACAGCTGGCTGCCCAGAGGAAGAGGAGAGAAGTCACCAAGCAACCAGCTCTCATCTTGGTTGGACAATGTGACAGTTTGTTTTGGAAAATTGAGAAACCATTACTTATATTGGGGTGGAAAGTGCAGGAACTTTCAGTACTAGCTTTCCACCAGTAGTGCCAACATGATGTATCTAAATAAATTTATTCTTTGAGGAAATGCAATGCCTCGGAGTTCAATTTGTAATGGGTGCATTACTTGAAACCTGACATCAACTCTAGCTAATACATCCATAGTAGGTATATTAAAAATAAATCACTGGGCCCTAACTAACCTGCCAATATGGGATTACCCTGTCTGAAAGAGGTACCGTTTTGAATAATAAAGAAAGCTTACACTTACTTTTGTTTTTCTTCTGACTAGCTCTGATTTATGTGAACTAATAATAATAAGCTTAGGCTGTTCATATCTAAAGAAGGACCACCTTATTGGCAGGATCTCACTTAAACTTTAAAATGTCTTTTCCTACCAAATCAATTTAAATGAACATAGAAGGGAAATCCACTAGCTAATACATTAATATGAGCTGTTCTTCTTAGTGGGCCCTTTTGTCACACAGAAGAAAGAAACGACTGACTTGTCAAATGTTTACCTGAAAGAAACACAGCCGCTCATTCACTGTATGAAAGGACTTCCAAAGTAGGACCCCATCATAGTTTTCAGATCTTTATTTGAAATACTATGAATTAATTGTCTGTTCCTTATTTTTCTAATGTTTTTTTTTCAGGTTATGCATGTGTAGCACATTGAACTAAATTATTTTGCTAGAAGCAGCATTTCAACCTGTGAACCTGTAAGTGCAGACTTGCCTCCTATATGCTTACTATTCAGGAAGATAAAAGTAGGTTTGCCTAATGCAGATAAGAAAGATTACCCTATCTCCTGTGAAAGGGGCTTTCAGTCTTTTGACAATAAAAGGTTTTAGGGAATATGTAGCATGTCAAGATGAACACAATGAATCTACTCTCCAGCACTTGGAGAAAACCTCTGTGTTATATTTGTTGAAAGGAAGTAGTTTATCTTTATTGTCTTCTGTACAAGAAGAAAGAAAAATGGACAAACATCTCTGAGATATTCAGGAAAAACTATAACTCACCATAGGAGAAATTCAGGGGAATAATCAAACCTAAACATGTTGTCATCATCTTCCACATAGTTTTCATTCAGGAGAGTATACAGTTCCTTCAGCTAAAGAAAGTAAAAAGGAGAAGCATAATCTGCTTAAGGAAGCAAAGCTTTCTCTATTAAGAGAAAACAGGGCACCTGATTTTTATTAGAGGTTCACTGTGGGGAAAACAACCAACACACTATGGCAGAGTTAGAAATGGCTATAAGAAAATTTTGCTTCTGTCAATGGATTTTAGCAAATAATTTTTATCCAATTCTAGGGAAGCAATAAAACCTACAGATTTACAGCACAGTTTGTGCATAAAATTTTGAACTGAAAGGACCAGTTTTTAAACTATTAAAGTGTAAATCAACATTGGCTCTAAGGTAAGGAGGTACTTCATATTCTCAACACATCAGATTCTGAGTTAAACTGTGACACAAATGAGTAGAATATGAAGAGAAACCCAGAGACAGCAGAATCAAGCGAGCTAGCCAAGCTAAACACTACAAAATGAAATTGCAAAACAATTCTGCAAAAGATGCTCTCACAAAGTCTACAAAAGAAACTGTTTTTAGAAAGACTTCTGAAGGTGGCTGAGAAAGAGAAGAGGAAGTATAGTTGAACAAAACAAAGAAGAGGGCAGGTGCAAAAGCAACTATATCAATCACTTGTGTCTAACGCAGACAAGAAGAAAAAGGAATATAGGATCATTAATAAAATGCTTGAGAGTTCAATTTAAAAAAAACTGGACTCTAAAGTTAGAAGATGCTAGAGGAAGTGATGAAACCTCATAATATCAGAAAGAGGGGTTAGGGGAGGCAATAGTTTTAAAAATAAACTTAGAGGATGTTTAGTTCTGCCTCATCCCTACTCACCACACCTCGATCCCCCAAGTCCAGGGCATCCCACATGAAGCCCTGAGGCAAAGTATAGGGCTCCTGACGGATGTTGTCCTTGTCTGGCTCAACAGGTCCATGAGTGTTTACTACCTCACCTGAGAGAAGGGGAACAAGAATGAAAGCAAGTTGTCTCCATAGGTGAGAATTCACTCTCCAAGAAACATTCCTAGTCTTGCCTAGTCAGTCTTTATGTCTAAACTCACAAACTGCTTTATTACCTTTTGTTTGGGCAGTTCCAATCATCCATGCTTCTGATTCCTATGGCACTATTGCTACAAGGCGGACTTAGAAGAGAATATTTACAGCTCAAGGTTGAACAGCCTTGTCCCCACTAGCTCACATTTTATTCTTGTTTTCAGTCTACTTCTAATCAGTTCCTGGATTTGGATCAGTATTGCTTCTAATTTGATTCTTCTTCTGTCTCTCAATGTTGCATAAATGTACAGGTAGTCCTTGATTTATGACCGCAATTGGGACCAGATTTCTTGTTATTAAGTTGTTAATAGTAGTTAAGTCAAGATATCCATGTTTACAACATTTTTATGATCATTAAATAATCATAAATTTACGTGATCATTAAATGAATCACCGTGATTGTTAAGCAAACACCAATGATTAGTATGAACCCATTCTTCTGAACAGGCATTATTTGCCAAAAAAACTGCCAAAAAATGTTGCAAATGGTAGGCATGTGACTGCACAACTGGTCATAAAGGTGAGCCGGCTCCCAAGCACCTGATGTGCAGTTATGGGACGGTAAGGGGATATATGTATATGGTACATTTTACAATCGCCAGAAGTGCTTGATGGCCATAAAGCACCCATTTTGGGCTGACTGTAATTTTCAATAGTCATTAAATGACCAGTCATAAGCCAAGAGTTATGTGTACAGTTTGCACGTGCTTTGTTTTCCTTAAAACAGAAAGAAGGGGAAAAGATAAAGACCCTCTTTTCATACCTACCTAACTTGGGCACAGGCTGTGTATCCCAGAACTGATAGCTGCGTTTAGTGGCTTCTTCCATGGTCTTAGCAGGCCCTTGTCCTACAGAGAAGAGCTCAATGGCTTTTTGAATCTCCTGCATCCTTTCTGCTGGCAATGAATTCACCTTTATATGAACCAAATGTAGAAAAAATAATAGACTGACCAGCCTTCGTTATTTGTCCTTTGAGAAAAGTTAAACAGTTCTCTTTTTTGGGGGGAAGATATCCTGCTTTTCTCCTCTAAAGACTACATAAAATGCATATATTCTCCCTTACACCTCTACTTATCCTGAACAAGAGCAAGAAATAGTCAATCACACACTCTCCCAAGGAATCACCTCCCCCAAGAAAGAGCTGCTAATTTATATCACTGTTGGTAGATAGACCATGACCAGACAGATTAGGATTACTCCAACTGAAAGAAACAAGCAGCTTCAATTTGGATTCTTAGCATTTCTAGTTGCACATATACCCCAAGGTAAATACGATAAGCATTATGCTCCAGCATATGCATATGCAGGTATGAAGGTTTGGAATAATTCAACAAGTAATCTATTGAAAACGTGTTTTTACCTTTGCAGATTGATCTTGGACTAAATCAAATTGCTCCCCCTTTTCTTTCTTCCGTTTTTGTTTCTTCTTCTTCTTTTTACACACACTTTCATCTGTTGAGCTTAAGCCACTGAAAAACAAATGGAACATAAGTAACAAACCTAAGATATCCACTCTAACAACAGGATTTTGAGAATGGAGGAGGAAAGGAGAAGATTCAAAAGTTCCTTCCTTCCTTTAGATTGTTAACTACACATCTTTAGGTAGTCTCAAGCTGCTCAGAGAAACCATTGCTAGGAATTAAACCATGATGGTTTTCATATATTTTTTTCAGATATTATCCTACCATCTTTTCAAATACAGGATCAGAATGAAAGAGAACCATTTAGTCACCAAGTCCTAAATTAATTCCTTGCATGAATCCAAATTAAAGCATTCAAAATACACGGCTGTTTAGCCTCTGTGAATGACAGCACAACCCTTTCCAGCTAACTGCTTCCACTGTAAAGATGTTCCTATTGATAGGGACACTTTCCTAATACTTAACTGGAATTTTCATTCTTTCTAATTTGCTGACCATCCTTCCTGCCCTTTCCTGAGCATGTTTCGGTTTGTCTGAATTCTGTGATTTGCTAGGACTGAACAAAAAGTATCTCTGTGAGGGAGATGGGTGGTTCATATGTCTGATAAATAAATAAAAAATAAAATAAAATACTCAAAAGGGAGTTCAGCCAATGTGGAACAATGCGGAAGTATTAATTCTGTGATTTGGATTCTAGATTTTTAAATTAAGTATATTAACTATACTTAATAAGCCTAAAATTGCATTTGCATTTTTGCAACCATTTTATACTGCTGACTCATAATCAGTTTGCAATAAACTACTATTCTAAGAATATCTTCATTCTCTTGCCAAGCCAACTCCCTCATTCCTACCATGCCTGTGCATTTTATTTCTGTTTCCTAAATAAGTATTTCTCTACTGTTTTCCGCCCTTTTTTCTAATTTATTAAGATTTTTCTAAATATAACTATCCCACTCAAATTTAGGCCATTTGCAAATCTGAGCAATATTTCCTCCAGCTTCTCATACAATCCTCAAGAGTGAATCCCATGATTTGCTATTTAAGTTGGAAATAACCTTAGGCAAATATTCTCCTAAGGTTATTAACCTATCTATACATCCTTGCAATTGTCATACTATCCATAATATCCTTATACTGGCTTACTAACATGCTAATGCAAATTAACTGCCTTTCATTGGCCTTCAAATCAGTCAGTTTCTATTGCTCTGAAAGATTGCACAAACAACCACAAAATGCTTCACATTTATTGTGAAATTACCCATGTATGTATACTCTACTACCACTCACAATTCTATCATTTCCATCTCTGTGTAATGCATAACATAGATATTGTGTTTATGGGCAAATATAATCAATGTCTCATGAGATAAGACTAGAGGTAACCAAAGGAAAATGTTGGACTGGCTTCTTGTCCCATGAGTAGAATGAATGGAATTAAGCTGAATGTTTTATACAATTAGTAAATTTTCCTTTGATATGCAAGAAGACTGTAATCAGTATTCTAGTTTTGTGAGGAAATAAAAAAGGTTGATCACAGCATATGATATGATTTGTTTGCATGAATAA
Organism: Stegonotus admiraltiensis; assembly: GCA_032468215.1. NCBI lineage: Eukaryota > Metazoa > Chordata > Lepidosauria > Squamata > Colubridae > Stegonotus > Stegonotus admiraltiensis. The sequence goes on along the minus strand of JANHZT010004475.1, from coordinate 63,951 downwards.
TGTAGCTTGCTTGGCTGTTACTCTGATGCAGCACGTTTTCCTTTCTTAATGATACTACATTAATTTTTTGAGTCAGAGGCCATGGCAATACTATAAAAAACTTCAAAATATAGCAACTTATAATACAATTTTATACAATCAACACAACACACACTATTATAATAATTGAACTTAGTATTGCATGTAATAATTTATCAACACAATAAAATAATAATCTTGCACAGAGTGGGCAATCCTGTGCTGGAGATTTCACTTTAAATAAGTTTGGTTGTCAAGGCAAAACGGGACATTTTGGTGATGTGACATGTATTCAGTTGGCATAATGAGGGGAGAGGGAGATTACGAAAAAAGTTTGAAGATGTATCTAATAAAAGCTTTTGTTTATCCTGACCTACAACTTTAAATTATGAATTATTATGAATTGTTTTCCAAATATATTTCTTCTGCAAAACTGCAGAATAGCAATCACTGTAGACAAATATTACCATTGATCTTCTACTTCAGCTGATCTGTCTCCAACAGATTCCACTTTAAAATTGTTCCAACCACCTTTGATGAAACATTTATGTCAGTTCTTTTGAATATTTCAAAAGAAACATTTTTTAAAAACCATAGAAATGAGACTGCCTGGGCATTTTGCAAAGATCTTTTTAAAAAAAATTAAATCCTCAAAATTGGAGTTGAGCACAATAGCATGAACAGTCAGTCCAGAAATTATTTTTCTGAACCAGAATTCAAGCTGGCCCACAAAAAATTTTCAATTTGACTCCAATTTTAATGGCTTTATTCAGGTAGAATAAGTGATTGTTTTTGTTGTTATTTTGAAATAATTAAGAGTTGAAAATCTTTATTGGAAATCACTTGGTATCAACCAACAGAACTCTATCCAATCCTTATCATTCTGGAATTCAGAATTGGCATAAGGCACTGATAAGGCTTCATGACTACTGTTTGAAGCCGCAGATAACAGGAGTTGCCAATCTGGTGCCTTCCAGTTGTTTTGGCCTATAATTCTCTAATCCATTAACATTGCTTATGCTAGCATATCAGCTTTCAAGGTTCAAGTCATTTAATAACTGTTCAAAGTTACAACCAACCCTCCCAAAACTACATATGATCCCATTTCACAGTTATAATGCCTGCAGCCCCCCACATACATTTCCCCTTACAACCAACTGGAGGGATGCTGCAGCATGCCCATCCACCTATTTCTCCCCATCCTTCCTTACTGCGTCCCCACAAGCACTGGGCCTGCTTTGGATTTCACACATTCCTGCCCAACCCCAGTCACTGTTCACTTACCTTTTGAAGGTATCCAAAGCTCAGGAAGTCATCTAGAAAAGGCCAATCCATTGTTGGGCCATGCTAGTTTTATGCTAAAACAGCTAATGCTGGGTCAGCTAAGGTTACCAGTGAAAAGTAAATCAGCAGGGTTTCTTCTTTTCACTAGCAATAACTTTAGCTCTCTCAGCATTGACTGTGTTAGCATAAAGTCAGCATAGCTAAGACTGAGGGAGCTAGTGCTAGCAATGAAAAGGAAACTGCATGATTTCTTCTCCTTAATTGTGTCACATGGCCCAGCAACAAAGCAGCCTCCCTCATTACCGAGTTCTGAGGATCTTTGAAATATAAGTGTGAGATTGTGACAGAGTGGACAGTGATGATGTCTATAGGGCTGTGGGGACACAAAGGGGCTGGAATGGGAGCATGGGTTTCTCTGGGTCTGGGCCTTAGGAGGCCTTGGAAGTCCAATGTAAGTGGGTTTGTGCTTGCACTAGACTTCCCAGGATCTCCCTCAACCAGGGACTCCCTCCACTTAATGATCCATGCATTCGTTTAGCAAATGCATTAGGGAGAGCAGAGAAGGGGTATCATTAATAAAGCAGTTCACTTCAGACTCCATTACTGTCGTTATCATGAGAATTACCTGTATTGTAAATTGAGACTGGATACTGTTATTTTAGAAGTCTGTAATGTTGCTCATTCTTCAGGTAACTGAACATTATTATCACTGTTAGCTTCCACTATAAAAACATTATGGTAGACTATCCAGAACTACTCAAAATAACTTGCTTCACTGGTGATTAAAATGTTCCTTCCAACAGAAACATAAATTGAACTTCTTGAAATTTAAAACCATTGCACCAAATCTCTCTCTAATATATTGTCTGTTGAATCATGCCCTCTCAAATGTAGACGCTAGCATAAATTCTACTTTACAAATACACATTTAATCAGCTACAATACTGTGAACAAATAAACTTTCCTAAACCCAAAGGGATAGCTGGATAGCAGATATAAGTCTGGGCAAAATATTAAGGTGAGACGGAATCTGCATGCTTTTGGTTGTATATAGTGGAGAAATCAAATGAACAAAGAAAACTAAACTATGATATAAAGATATAAAGCTCTGTAGCACAGTTTAACCACAATTCTATAGAAAAGAATAAAACACTTTCCATATAACTCACATTATGTCCTATTGTCAAAAATGTGTAATTGTTGTGGTTTTTTCTTCTTTTTTATGCAACATCACCTGCAAATATGGCAATCAATATACATAAAATGGTAAAATACATCGTTATGGCTTACTAATGCATAAACTCAATCACTGAACACATAGGTTGTGTTTAAATAGAGAATTAAAAAAACATGGTTAAGCTGAATACAACTAAAGAAAAAAGAGAAATGCAATTTGCAGTATAGTATTGGTCTTACATTCTAGATCAGTGGTCCCCAACCTCTCGGGCTCCATGGACAAGCAATGGCGGTGGGAGGGGGAGGGTTTCGCACATGCAACCTAATCCTGCACATATGCAAACAGAGCTTTGCGTACTCGTCTCCCACTTGTGTATCCTGGTTCCCAATGGGCCACAGACCGGTATTGGTCAGCGGACTAGAAGTTGGGGACTCCTGTTCTAGATGAGAAAGATAAAGCAAAAATAGCCCTAAACAGAAAAAATAGTGCTCTTTTTAAACCTATTTAATCTTAAAATGAGAACCATACCATGTGCCACATGTTGAGAACAAAAGTAAGCAAGGTGTCTAGCTGGGTGTGCAAATGGCTCCAAATGACTGAAACCACACACAATGGAGGAAACAAACATAACATAGTGCAACCCAGGGTCTCTGAACATTACAACAAATGAAAAAAACCTATAAACCTACATATAAGGCATTTTTTAATCTTATGTCTAGCACACGGAAAATAATATAAGGCCCAGAAACTAAGCTGTTAATCATCTCTCAACGGACTGAAGCAAACAAGTTTTCTTTAAACTACAATTTAAAACATAGGAACTATTATAAGCTGCTTAGTCACTTTTGAAACAGGCAGCTATATAAATGTGATATGGGGGTCGCAGTGGCTCAGCGGTTAAAGATGCTGAGCTTGTCAGCTAGAAAGCTGACAGCCCAGATTTGAGACCCAAGTGCCATGTGAAGGGAAGAGCTTCTCTTACTTGCCTCAGGCCAAGCCACCTAGCAGTTAGAAAGCATGCAAATGCGAGTAGATAAATAAGTACCACTTTAGTGGGAAGATAACAGCATTACATGCATCTTGCTGTATAATCATGCTGATCACATGACCATGGAAATGTCTTCAGACAATGCTGGTTCCTCTGCTAAGAAAGAGAGATGAGCATCGCCCCCTAAAGTTGGATACAATTAGATGGGGAAACCTTTACCTTTATAAATTTGACAAATTGTAAACATTTCAATAAAAATTGTTTTGTGTACATAATTAAGGTACACACATTTTTACTCATTAATAATGTTCACTAATTATTAATATATTAATATTTTATTATTCCTCCCTTAATTGCTGACTTGTTTAGGGACCATTCAGTTAAAAGTAACTTTATGACTGGTCTTTGTATTTACAACTATTACATGGCCCCATGGTCAAGATTTGAGCACTTTGCAACCAGCAGGTGGTGGAACTGTTGCAATGTTCCACAGCCATGTGAGTGCCATTTGTACACTTCACAGCTGGTTCCCAACAAGTAGTCAATGGAGAAATCAGCAACAAAATCACAAGCTGTAGTCATGTGATATTGTGCTTAATGATCATGGGTGATTCACTTAATGATCACACCATAAATGAGATGGTAAGCTTGTTGTGATCATGTGATATCTTGTTTAATGACCATGTTGTTTAGTGATGGAGTTGCCAGTCCCAAATATGGTTGTTAAGTGAGCACTACTTATAATACTATTTTCATTAAGATGGATTAATTTTTAACTCATATTCTAGAAATGGTTCCCTTCCAGGAATATTAAAGTTGTTCAGTGTCCATTTGGATTCCATAGTTCTATACTTTTCTTTCTTCAAAAGAAACCACTGAATTATACAAGCTAGGCTGCACTAAAAGAATGCAGGAGTCATTTGGAAGTTGACTCAGCCATATTAATAGAGAAAATTTTCAGGAAGCACAGCCTCATTTAAGGTACATCAGTTCAACGTTAAGTCACATGGCAGAGAAGAATAGCTTGTTATGCTGACAATTGTCAGAGGAGCTTCAACCAAATTAATCTGAACCCTAAAGACAAGAAAAAAGAAGTAAACGGAGCTTTTAACTATCTTGAATGCTCTCTCTCTCTCCAGTGCATTTAAATGTTCAGAATTACTGGATTTATGCACATAAAAACCATTCTGGATCATCTGAATGAAAATATTTACAATCCAAGATGTGATTAAAAAATGAAAAGCTGCTTCTTGTGATTACAGTAAATCACATGATAAAAATGACTTAGCAGCAAAACTCTCAAAAACAACTTGTAACAGATGCAGTAAGCTTTGAAAGAAAACAAAGGTAGTAACTTCCTTATAAGGCCTTCATTGCAGAAATCACTAACATTTTCTAAATATTCCCAAAACACTGAGCAAGATCTATTTATTTCTATGATTTTATCATTCTAGCCAGAATACAGAATTGAAATTCAAGTCACTTATATCCTTTCATTTTTATTCAGCTCAAAAACCTAATCCATTGCTCTGAGATTACTCTGGGTTACACTATGACTACATTGTATTGAATATTTTCACAGCAAACAGGAGCTCTTGAGTAGGAAACAAAGATGGTGATTTTTTTTGGTCAGATCTCTCTTTACAGATAATTCTGAAGGAAAAGCTATTCAGTAAATCTTGTTTACAACTTAAACCAAAAGGGTTTTTTTCCTGCAATGTTTCAATTATCTCACCTGATACAGGTGTGAGAAGTTTTTCAATCCAGCTGCTGCTAAAATGGATAAAAGATAATTTGGGAGCTTTTAATCAAGTTTAGATTGCTCATTAAATTACAGCACCACCTAAATCTAATTTTTACTCATGGAAATTATTGCATGTTTATATGTTCAATCCAGAGATAAGAGGTGACTTTTAAGTCATTTTTAAGAGGAAACACTCCCCTCCCCAGCTTTCTATCAAACTTGTTCTTAATGACATTACTGCCTGGTATTTTAATAACATAGAAGAAAGAGTTGCTCCACGTTTTCCAGAAGATATTTAAATATAACTTTATTGATGATACCTGGAGCATTTTTTTCTAATTTACACTACATTTTGTATGAAAAATTCAAATAATTTTTTGCTTGTAATACTTGTAATAATCATGCTTGTAATAATTAAAAATTATAATTAATATTGATAGTTTCTTCCTTTATTTCCAATACTCCAAGATATATAAACAATAGAATATTAATAATTTTAATACTGCATACATATGAATGCAATAACAATATCATGATTTGTAATATAATAAAACGACAAATATATAACTTTATTAAAGGATCCATTTTTATAAAACAGATAGATACAAGAAGAGTTTTCTTTTTTATGGTCATTTTATAAATGTATTGGTTGTTTGGGATACATTAAAGAATATGCATGAAGTCATATTTTTTTCTTATGCTTTATGGAAGCTAAATGAAATTTCGGGGGGGAAGAAATATTAAAAGATTTCAAAACTTAATTTCCTTGACATACTGAGAAGCATATTAATTGAATCATATAAATTAACAGAGTTGGAAGAGATTAGAAAACCTGACAAATTATTAGACTCTGGGTTGAAAAAGTACTATAATCCATTTATTTAAGGACACATGGATTAATTAATCAAAATTCTGACTCAGTAAATAAATATGTTCAAGTTTAATCTTGAGTGAATAATACTAAATCAAATGTAACTGAAGAAACAATATTTTAATATAATTTTAATGTTTATACATAATTACCTCTCTAGTTAACAATTTCAATAAATGATATTAAAATTATGAATACAGAAAAGATTTCCAGTCTGGATTGTTATCTCATTAAAACATATATGTAAGTTTTTGTCCCAGCATCAGTGGAAGTTTATATTGATGATTTTTAAACAAAATTTTTCTTTACATGCACCTGTGCTCCAATTTTTCCCCACAACCACACTGCATTAAGAGAAATAACTAGTCTAAATTAATCTGATGAGCTTTTGTGTTGAGAGCTGACTATTCCAGGCCAGTATCTTGATTACATCACTTATTGCACTTGGATACTTGTACAAAGAGAATGAGCCTTCTCTAAGGTTCAACATAATCATTCATTTGAAGTAAATTCTTAAGAGAATTATCTTCTAGAAAAGATTCCAAGAGCATCTAATAAAGTTTATTGTAACTTTATTTAAAATGACGCCATTTTCATAATCTAAACACTGTGGCAATGGATGGGGAGAAAAGTAAATATTTTCCTTTTGGAACAACTGTTTTATTTCAGAAAAAAAGGTCACATCTATTTGATGTTTTCCCTAACAGTACTTTAATCAGTTCTATTCTTTGTTTAGACTGCACTGTGCCCTGGATTAATCTTAGTATCGCTCTGTACAGAAATTCTCAGTCTGAAAGTAGCCTTTTACATAGTCTTTGGTATAAAACTAAATTACAAAAGGCAGTGTAGGAAGTTAGCACCCACTTGAGTCAGAGAATCAAATTTTAGGAAATATTAAAAAGGCAGAATATTATATTTCC
>JANHZT010004474.1:31799-44428 GCA_032468215.1 Stegonotus admiraltiensis | reverse complement strand
ACACACACACACACACACACGTCTTCCAGACATAATGCTGAGTAAGCCATATATAGAAACATATGTCTGGGATCCATGAGAATATAAATTATGTATAATCTAGCAAGAGGCTAATGAACTCTGGAGAAGGCAGGCAACATAAAGACATAGCCATGCCTTGGTTTCTCCTCTGCAAGTGGCATGACATACCTGTACATCTAGATATAATTCAAACTACTAGTTAGGAAAACCCTGTATGGCATAGAACCTGGCTATCAGAGGGAGCACCTGACATATTAGTTGTTGCTGACTCTTGCAGTCAGGCAGAGTGGTGCTCTCCATGTCATTTTGATTGAGCATGTCATTTTTTCCTGACTTAGGAAATGCAATGTCTCTGTAATAGCCATTGCCCTCTGGAAGAGTATTTCTCCAGATATTCATATGGCTCACATATTGACAATGTTCAAGAAGTAATCAAAAATGTACCTTTTCCTCACAGGTCTTGGGTTAGGTAGGATCCAAGCCCCTGTAGAACTTCATTTGATTTCTTTTTTCAAACAGAATAGTCAGTTTTTGTTATTATTGTTCATTGCTTTTAACCCTAGAAGTCATCCAGAGTCTTATGGCCTCTAAATACCCAAAAGGTAAATAAAATAAGTCAAAGCAGGATGGAAGAGCTGGGGGGAAAAATACTGGGCATATAGGTACAAAGGAAAAATGTGAAAAACATTTTAAGACCTGTATGATAGTGATCCTACTGACAGAGAAATGAAGACTAATAATTAAGGAGTGCAGAATGTTAGATTAGGTTTATAGGGATACAGTCAAGAAGGCTAAAGCATAAAATGGATGAGCCTTCTAAGAATCCAAATTCTAATATTGTGGGGAAGGTGGTATGTTTGGAAAAAAAATAGTACTTATTCTGACGTGAGTAAATAGAGTTAAACTGGAGTTGCCTAACAATTTCTATGCCTCTATTTTCTTTCAGAAGAGGGGGAAAGTATTTTCTAATATTTGAGGAAAAGGGCAGGATCAATATAGTGAAACCCATTTTGTTTACTGTAAATGAATTCAAGAAAAAATAGCCAGTGTACAGGTGTCAAACTCAATTGTGTTACATGATGTATCACGATGTTTTTTGTCTTTGTGGAGTTGGGGTGGGTGTGGCCTGCATGTGACGCATCCTGCACAAGGACTGCCAGTTTGACAAGCCTGGTCTAGTGGTTAAGGCATCAGGCTAGAAACTAAGATACTGTGAGTTCTAGTTCTCTTTTAGGCGTGAAAGCTAGTTGGGTGACTTAGAACTACTCACTCACTCACAGTCTAACCCAGATCAGAAGGTTGTTGTTATGGGGAAAATAAAAGGAAGAAAGAGTATTAGATATGTTTGCTGTCTTGCATTTCTTATAAAGATAATAAAGTCAGCATTAAAACATCTTTAAAAATATTTTCCAGGGTGCAGAAGATCTCAGAATAGATTACAATTATCTTTGACAACTCCTGGAGAAATGGTGAAGTTTTGTAAGAATGGGGAACATCAAACATAGCACTTATTTTTAAACAGAGGAAAAGGAAGGACCCAGGAGTACACATCAGTTAGCTATAATCTACACTGGGCAATGTATTAAAATAGATTATTAAGCACCTTATCTACAGGTATCTAGAAAGGAATGTCATAATTATCAGAAGCCAGCATAGGTTTGTCAAGGGCAAGTCATGTCAGGCTAAGTAATTTTGAAGACAGGGTCACTAGTTTTTTTAGACCAATGGAATGCTGTGCTGTATATATAGTATACTTTGATTTTAACAAAACACAAGCTCTCTTCTAATATCCTAATTTATTTACTTATTAGATTTCTATATTACTACATCTCCTAAGGATTCTTTTAGGTGAATTAGATTCTACATGATTTAACTCGAAGGGTGCTTATAAATTGTTCTGCATCAGCCTAGAGGGAAGTATTGAATGAAGTTTCCTAATCTTCAGCTTCTGATTACTACCATGCAACATCTTTTTAAACGACTCAGAAGATGTCATAGAACAGGGTTGTCAAACTCCTGTCCCCCCAGGCCAGATGTGTCATATGATGGCCACACCCACGCCCTGTTTAGCAAAGGGGGGGGAAAGTCACAATACATCACATGATGCCACTGTGATGACATGAATTGACACCCCTGTCATAGAAGGAATGCTTATAAAATTAATACTAACAAAAAACTAGAAGGAATGGCTAATGCTTTAGAAATCCCAGAATAGTTCAAAATGACTGTGACAACTTGCATATTTAGCCATTTCCACAGATTGATATTCAGCTGTGACAAGTATAATATCCTGCATTTGTATAAGAACTTGGTTGCAATTATTTAGGCTCCTGTGTTTTGGTTTTAATAACTAGCATTACTATTTTAACTAGTATTTTATTTTAACTAGTATTACAGTATAACTAGTATACTGATACCAAGCTGGGGAAATTGCTAACACTGATAGACTCAAGATTCAGTATATTCTTGACAGATTTGAACATTGGGCCTTATCCAACATGATGCAATTCAGTGGCAAGAAAAGTGAGACAAAATGCACAGATATAGACTAGGCCCATGATGGTGAACCTATGGCATACGTGCCAGAGGTGGCAGGAAGAACCCACTCTGTGGGCACACACACCGTCGCCAGCTGCTCTTCTGGGTTCTGGAATGTAATGAATGTAATAGTAATCCACAGAGTAAAAAAGCATAAGTGTACATATTAATGAAATACTTTGCTTTGTTTAATGTATCTTTAACAGTTAAGTTATACATATATTTAGTTGGAATTCTCCAGGCTTAGTGAGATCATTATTATAATAATGTTTTTTGCAGAAATTGAGATTGCCTTGCAGTGTTTATAGCTGCCTAGGTGGCTCATCCACACAGAGTATAACTAGTGTAAGACAATCTCCACTTCAGAACCACCACACTGAGGAAATCTCACTGGAACATAACATGAAACTACTGTAAAGATCATGGTCTCTAATTTATTACTCTATTTTGCTACAACCTTTTAATTCTCATTTTGTCCCAGATTAATCTGTATTTACTTCTTGAAATTTACTAATCCTGTGCTCTAAATGTGATTTATAATCTGATTTAATATTTTAATAGGTAAACTTTCGTTCTGACTGCACCCTGTTGAGTATTAAAATACTAATATTTCCCCCCCTTCGTGTGTGTGTGTGTTTGTGTGTGCAGGCACATATATATTTACTCAAAGGAGGCAGTAACTTCAATAATTCCAAATGTCATCAATAACCATAATTAGCAGCTGTGTTGTCTCAATGAGAGATTACCTGATAAGAATTCAATTAAGTTTTTCCCCCCTTAAAAGAAACCATCATTATATATTATTGAATTCTATTTTCATGCTGTGTATCTGAGTTCATTAAACATCAATGAAAGCAGAAGTGGTCAATGCACTTTTTTCTGAAAGACCACCAAGAGAACCACTTTTAGATTGTATGTGTCATGCTCACCAAGGGATCGTTCATTTTAGTTTCCCCTCATTACTGCTGAAGTAATTCACCATCTACAATGTGAGGACAACTGTGATTAATTCCTGGGAGACTCTGAAAGACTAATGAAACAATTTTGTCTTTACATATTACACATTTTTGTATAAAGAAAATATTGGATTATATACTACACATAATCCCTTGTGTCTCTGGCATTTAGGTTACCCCTGTTTAGCTTTAAAATTCTTCCAAAGTTAAGTTTCTGGAGAGAACTTTTTAAAAGCAAGTTGTGTTCAGTTAGCAAAAGTATTTCCACTATTTACTCCCAGCAGGATCACCAAAGGCAGGATGGTCATTCCAGCCACCCAGCAAGCAGGAGCCTGTATTGGGCAGCAGTGATAAAGGAAGGTGCCCAAAGAAGATGATCATATTTGGCAACAATCGCAAGGGCACCAATTGATACTGCATTGGAAAAAAACAATGATAAATCACTTTTGTTATACTAAAAAACCCATATGAACAGAAAATACAAAATACAGTGCAGGATGATGGAATTCTCAAACAGAATGCCACTCAAATTTGAAGAAACAGAAACAGAATTACAAGTTGGTATATGGAATGCAGGAAGCATTAACATGGGAAAGTGCATCACAGTGAAAGTCATATTAGGCATCTTAATACGTCTTAGGCATCAGGGAATCCTGACAGCTTAGAAATGGACACTTTCAATTAAAAGATCACATGGTTTACCACTCAACACCTGAAAAATGAAGAAGGAATAGTGTTGCTTTCATAGTTATGAAGCATATAGCAGGAATAATACTTAGCTACAATGCCATTCTAGACTAAATAATATCAATTAAACCTCATAGAAAACTCTTTAATATGATGATTATTCAAGTTTATGCTCCAATCATTGACCTGAAAGAAGAGGAAGTTGATGAGATTTATGATCAAGTGCAGTTTGACATTGAAACAACATGTAAGCAAGATGTATTGCTTCTGATAAGCAAGATTGAAATGCCGTAATTGCAAATATTAAAGAAGAAAATGTAGTTGGATTGTATGATGTAGGAAATCAAAGTGAAGCAGATGGACCACTTATCAATTTTTGCTACTCCAATGATCTCTTCATAGCTAACTATATCTTAAAATAACCAAAATGATGCCTGTATTCCATTGGTACAAGGAAGTGAAAGAGTTCAGTTATAATAGCAAAGTCATGGCCAGATGGTGACTGTGGAGCAGATTATGATGTACTGCTCATATGCAATTTCTAAATTAAACTAAAATAAGAGGGGAAAGCCATGCAATTTCTATGGTATGATCCAAATAGCCACCATTTTCAAAAATCAAGACTCGATTTGAAATCCTGATCCTTATTAATAGGGGATCAGAGAAACTACGGAATAAAATCAGAGAAATTGTTAACAATAAATGTGAAAATAGACTGCCAAGGATCAAGAAACAGAAGAAAGCAAACTGCATGTCATAGCAATCTGTGGAAATTACCAAGACAAGAAGAGAAATCAAAAAGGATAAAGTTCTTATGAATGAATTCATTAAATAATTTAAAGAGTTATTAGAAGAGACAAGAAACATTATTACAACATCTGTAAATACATCAAAGATGGAAACAAATACAGAAGATACAGAAAGACTAAGAAAGTCTTCCAAAAGATCTCTGAATTTAAAAGGAGGTTCTAATCTCAATTTGACATGCTGAAGGACATCAATAGATAGATAACAACTGTTTTAAAGAAGGTCAATCAAAGATAGAAGGAGTACACTGAAATTCTGAACAGCAGAGATGTCATACACCAAGGTACTTTGAAAGATATTCTGGACTTACAAAAAAACCTCTATAAAATGATGTTATAACTGTTTTATACTGATGTCACCATTCATAGCTGAAAATGCAAATGAGCTGCAAATTCTAGTAATAGATGTCAAAGAGAATAGTGAAAAAATGAAATTAACATTAAATATAAAAACCAGGCTCATATAACAGTACAGCAACCAGCCTCAAACTGACAATTAAGATATTGAAATGGTGGGTAGCTTATGCATTTTAGGCAACTATCAACAGTAAAGCAACTAACAATCAAGAAATACATTACACTTGAAGCTTTTGAATTTGGTGGTGGTGAAGATTTCTAAGAATACTATGGATAGCCATGAAAAGGAACAAATGAATCATCATTGGAGTTTCCAGAATTCTCACTTGAGGTACAAATAACCAGGCTGAAGTTTATCTACATTATACAAAACTCTGGTGCTCTGGAGAAGTTTATAATACTGTAAAAACTAGAAGGAAAGAACAGACTACCACCAGCAAAATGAATGAGCCCAATTTCAGGGGGAATGGTGCAGAAATAGAAAACCAAGCTGAGGATAGATTCTCCTGGAGAAAAACTATCTGTGTAGTCACTGAGACAGCCCTGACTTGAAGCTTTTCAGATAATCAGACCAATTCACCTAAGATATTATTTTTTGGTTGCATTGCTAATTGGTCCATAGTGCTTGGAATCTAATTCTACTGTTTTGTGTGGAGCTTCTTCCCAAGAACAAGGAAAGAGTATTGTTGTCTTGCGATCTGCTATTGACTTTAATTCACCTCTTGCTAACTGAAGGGCTAAATATATTTATCCTCTTCCCTGATACCCAAGGTAAAGGAGGGAGTAAAAAAAAAACCTCTCACACTTTCCCTTTTTATATTTAATGTAACACGTAGCCTTTCCTTTCCCTGTCCTGATATCTAGGAAAATGCTCTCCTAGCAGTTTGCCCATGCAATAGGATAGTAAAGTGTGGGAAGGCATTTTCAAAATTATCATATCCCCTCTTAACCTGACTTTAAAAAAAAAAACCATATACCAACCTTAAAGATTTAATGAATATGATGATATCAATCTACTAGCTACATGCAAATATTATAATCAATTACTATCGCATTACTGTGCAGATTTCCCTGCTCTAGATAGTTTTAGGCATTTGTACATAAAACTACTAAATGTAAAAAATACCTGTGTCCAATCACCTAGGTTTTATAAAAGTTGAGAAATTTTTGACAATTATTTTATTGGCTTTTAAAGTTGTGAAATTACATTAATTCCATGTTGATTCAGTTTTATAATGTATTTGGACATAACAGAAGAATAAAGGCAGCAATGTGATAAATAGAGCCAACCATAAGCAATCAAAACAGCCAAATTACATAGAATGTAGAAAAGCACTAGCTCTGTGAACATGTAAAAATTTCCAGATTAAAATACAAAATCACGAATATAAAATCTAAAATGCTGAGAGTTAAAAATCACATTTGAATGCACTGGTTCCAATTCTTTGAAAACTGTTCATTAAATACCGGATAAATTGCCAAGAATTATTAACAATTTTTCTGATTGCAGACATTGTGAAACTATAAATTCTGTTCATACTCATTATCTATATTCAGCATATTCTCCATACTACAAGCCTATTTTCCAGTTAAGAATTCTTACTGTTACTGATGTTTTCAAATTTAATTTAAAATTGCTTGTGAAAGTATCAGTTAGTAACTGTGAAGACAGTGATAAAAATGATTGAATAGGTTCACCTACAAGCAGCAGGAAGAAATTATTCTAGCTGGAAGGAAAACAGAAAGCTAAGTTAAGCAATACATCTGGGGATTCTGCTCTTCTTCCTCCTCACTGCAAAGAGCACTCAGGTGGTATGGAGCCCAACTAAAGTGAGCCAGGCTGCAAATGCACTGGCAATATGCAGCCAAACACTTGAAAAAATTAGCACAAACTATCCAAGTACTCATCTTAATCTCTACTCAGTCTGCCTGATGCACCAAGCTGGAGAACAGAACATGAACCTTGGCTATGCTTTGCAATGTATAAAGAGATATTAACTTTCTAGCTTTCATTCTCTTTTTCCCACACCTATCCCAGTCACAGCCTGTGCTTGTACAACAGTAAGCATTACATTCTGTGCTGCATCCTACAAGAAGCTGGGGAGCCAAAATAACGAGCAATAAAAGCCAAGAATGCAAAGAGTCAAAGCTGACTATTCACAGCTTTTAAAAGACTCTAACCCCCACCCTCTTGCTACACCGTATGAAAATAATTTTGCTTCTGCTACCATTTTCACCTGCCCATGTTAAGTATAAAATGCACATGTCAAAGCTGCTCAGAGTCAAATACTCCAATAACTGCACACTGCAAGAGTTTAAATGAATTTATTACCGTACCTTATATATGTCATTGATAAAGTACATGGGTGAAATTTCTTTGATCAGCCATTTCTAGCCATTTCTAACCATTCAATTAAAAAAATCACTTTGGATTTAATTTGTCAAACATCTTGTATAAGAATGTGGCTGGATGTCATGAACTTCTCTGTTTGTTAATACATAAGAGTAACATAGCATTTGGACTAGGACTGAAGATCAAGGCTGCCCTTGGTCATAGAAGCTCATTGCTTCCAAGTTCAAGAAGTGTTATGAGAAGTGACTGGAGAATGGAGAATGCACTAATAGTGCCAACCCCAATATAAATAATAAATATGCCTAGCAGACTACAATTGCCGCTTCCACTATAATTATAGTATTTCCCTAACTGCACTGAAGAATTTTACATGGATCATTTTTTAATTGACAGAAATCCTAAAGTCACTTATTCCTTGACAAAACGTTGCTACATAGAGACTTTATAAGGAAGTCACCATCATAGGACAGAATGATTACTTGCAACTAGTGGTAATTTTGCCTATATACAAAGACTACTAAATGTCTTAAAACATTTTAAACATTTATAACAGGTAGTCCTTGATTTACAACATTCGTTTAGTGATCATTCAAAGTCTCAACAGCACTGAAAAGGGTGATTTATGATTGTTTTTCATAGTTACGACCTTTGCAGCATCCCCATGATCATGTGATCAAAATTCAGATGTTTGGCAACTGGTTTGTATTTATGATGGTTTCAGAATCCCAAAGTCATGTGATCCCCTTTTGTGACCTTCTCAGAGTCAATGGGGAGAGTCAATGGGGAAGCCAGATTCACTTAACAATCAGGTTACTGACTTAGCAACTGCAGTGATTCACTTAACAACTGGGGCAAGAAAGGTCGTAAAATGGGGCAAAAGTCACTTAACAAATGTCTCACTTAACAACAGACGTTTTGGGCTCAATTGCGGTTGTAAGTCAAGGACTACCTGTACTTGATTTCTGACAGAATGATAACAAAATTTAAAAATTAAAAATTAAAGTATGTTCATTTAATTTTCTTTAATTATGTTACCAATTTCACTAATAGGCAGAAATTTTGATAAAAGTTTTTTTCATCAAGGCTTATATACAGTATGTAAATTCCATACAAGCAAACTAATGTGAAAATAGGAACAGCATTCCTTACAGCCAAAAATATCCTTATTTACCATGCAATAAAAATAATGTTATCAACAATTTTTACTTTCCTTACTGGATGCCTACACTGATAAAATATACATGCCACTCAAATCCATCTGATAATTATGTAGAATTAATGAGCTCTTGTATAAGTATTCATAGAAAACAATAAAACAACTTTAAGAAGAATTGAATTGTAGATGTTGCTTTTATCTTTATTGCCTTTTGATTAGGTGCTTTATTATTTTATCCATGCTTCAATGATTTAATGTTGTGAAAAATTATTTATAATGTACGCATGTTATTAAGATTGTACTGTTTGATTGTGGCATAGGAGAAAAATCAAATAGCAATAGCAACAAGCCCTTAGAATTATATATGGTCCCACAGTGCTTTATAACATGCTCTGAGTACTTTACAAGTCATATTGCCCCCAACAATCTGGATCCTCATTTTACCGACCTCGGAAGGATAGAAGGTAAGTCAACCTTGAGCTGCTCAGAATCAAACTCCTGGCAGTGAGCAGGAGTTAGCCTACTACACTGCATTCTAACCACTGTGACATGAGGGCTCTTTATATATATAGCATCAGTTACAATTATTATTATTCCCATTATTCAACATGTTGTCAAAGAGGTTCCAACTTGCTGTTTAACCCAAGCAGTCAGTGCAATGCACCCCAAGGATTCCAAATCACTTTTTCTCATTTGTCATCTAAAGTAAGCCACTGGGAATCTCAGTGCAACTAAAATTTTACAAATTAATCCATTATATCGTTCAGTCCTGCCTCAAAATAGTATGAATAATGAATAATTTTGGCAATTAATAGCAAAATAATCTTTGGACAAAAAAAGCCTATTTGCATTTTTAACTGAAAATTGTTTCTCATTTCTATTATCTAATATCTGACCAAAGCTGCACTGAACAGAGTATAGAATAGAGCACAGCAGAACAGAACAGAACAGAACAGAACAGAACAGAACAGAACAGAACAGAACAGAACAGAACAGAACACTTTATTTGGTCAATTGTGATTAAATTCACAAGGAATTTGTCTCCAGTGTAGAAGCTTTCAGTGTACATGCAAAGCATCATCATCATCATCATCATCATCATCATCATCATCATCATCATCAAAAAAAAGTAACAGCTCTTAGGCCCTTGGTTAGGAACTGTTATATTTTTACCAGTCCTAAACTGTGAATCAGCTTGAAGTTTAACCAATAATTCACCAGAAAATGAAAAATAGCTTACAACTGGAAGAATGGTTTGATTCAGAAGGATGCAGAAAAAGGACATAAACCTGAAAATTACAGGCTAATCGCTTGCCTGCCAACAACATACAAATTACTTATAGGCATTATTAAAAAACCAAATTTTGGATATCTAGAAAGCAAAGATTTGCTACCTGTAGATCAGAAAGGGTGCTGCAAAAATTCAAGAGGAACCAAAGATCAACTGATGATTGATAAACTGGTTTTGAAGAATTCAAAGAAAAGATGAACAAATTTGTTCATGGCCTGGATTGATTATAAGTACACATTTAATTCTGTTCCACATAGCTGGATTGAGAAATGCTTAGACATTTATGCAATTAGCAGCAACATCTAGAATTTCCTGAAGACTTCCATGAAACTATGGCAAACTAAGTTGATGACCTGTGAGAAGAACTTGGTGAAGTTCAAATCAAGTGAGGAATCTTCTAAGGTGACACATTGTCACCTCTGCTTTTTATACTTTCGATGACAGCACTAACAAGCATTTTGAACAAAACAAACTGTGGCTATGAATTGGCTAAAAAAGAGTTGAAAATTTCCCATTTGCTCTATACAGATTATTTAAAACTGTTTTGAAAAAGAAAAGCTGAATTGAACTCACTGCTGAAAAGCACTGAGTAGTTTAGCAGAGACATTGAGATGCAATTTGGCATTGACAAATGTGCAACAATTGCTGTTCAGACAGGAAAAATTATTGAAGATGATGGATTCAAACTTGAAAATGAAGAGTTGATAAAAGCAGTAACACCAGAGGAAAGCTATAAGTACTTAGGAGTTTCGGAAGCCTCTGACCTGTTACACAACTAAATCAAGGAAGCTACTTCAACAAAATAAAGTGACTCCAGAAAATTTTGAGATCAAAGTTAAGTGGAGGAAATATCATAAAGGCAATTAACACTTGGGCAGTGCCTGTAATAAGATACTCAGCTGGACCTTGATATCTTGGATTGAAAGACAAGAAAACTAATGACAATGCACCATGCTCTGCACACAAAAAGTGATATCGATCAATTATACTTGCCTAGATTTCAGAGTGGAGGAGTGGAAGAGGACTGTTCCACTTACAGGTGAAACAAACTGTGGAAGAGGAAAAACATGGCTTAAATGACTATATAAAAAAAGCAAAAGAATCACTGCTGAAGAAGGCGAAGAAGAGAAACCTCTTGAAAACAAGATTGAAAGCAGAATATTGAAAGGAAACAATTGAGCATCGAGTTTCTAACTGGAAAAAGAAGCCTATGCACAGTCAATACCTGAAGGACATTGAAGGAAAGGTAGATAAAAAACTAACATGGAGCTGGTTGAGATTGGGGTGCTGAAGAAAGAAACTGAAGGCTTCATTTTGACTGCCCAAAAACAAGCCCTGCAGACCAATTCCATGAAAGCAAAAAATCTACATGTCAGTAACAACAGCAAATGTCATTTATGCAATGACAAAGATGAAACCGTGGATCACCTTACCAGTGGTTGCAGCAAAATCTCACAAACCAATTATCTAAACATCATGATCGAGTTGCCAAAATCATACATTGGAAGCTTTGCCAGAAGTTTGGGTTCAAATGGAGCAAAAACTACTGGGAACACCAAATTGACAAAGTTTTTGAAAATGAACAGGTCAAAATCTTGTGGGACTTTTGAATCCAAAACCCACAACATGTCTGACATCACTATTGTGGAAGAGAAAAAAGTCTGGTTCATTCATATTACAATACCAGGTGATGCCTGAATTGAAGAGAAACTAGAAAAAATAACAAAACACCTGGTATGCTGCTGCAAGAAGATTGCACAGTCTGACTACAAGCAGCGGCATGACAAAGTAGCAACAATGGTGCATAGGAATATCTGCAAGAAATATCATTTGCCTACAAGCAAGAACTGGTGGGACCATAAAATAGAGAACGTCATAGAAAATGAAGAAGTTAAATTCCTCTGGGCCTTTAGAATTCAAACAGATAGGCATCTGCCACATAACACTCTGGACTTAACAACTGTTGATAAGAAAAACAAAAAAAGTATGAGCAGTGGATGTGGCAGTGCCTGGAGACAGTAAAATTGGAAAGAAATAACTGGAGAAGATAACAAAATACAAAAACCTACAAACAGAAGTAGAACAACTGTGGCAAATGCAAGCAAGGAGAGTACCAATAGTAATCGGTGCCTTGGGTGCAATTCCAAAACTACTGGGCCACTTGGACACCATTGGCATTGACAAATTCACCAACAGTCAATTGCAAAAGGTGGCTTTACTCGGAACAGCTTCCATCCTGCAACAATATCTGTAACACTGTCAAACATCCACATCTGCCTATCCCAGATCCTTTGTAAGGACTCAGTAGGTAGACAAAAATGTCAAACCCAGTCTGAACATCTGGCTGACTGTGCAAATCATCATCATCATATATTTTAAGAAGATATTTGGTTGATACCTAGGATGCTGGCAGCAACCCATATCAACCATTAGCACCAGTCAATGGTATTTGTGACACATTTTT
>JANHZT010004474.1:6569-19598 GCA_032468215.1 Stegonotus admiraltiensis | reverse complement strand
ACCCCCAAAAAAGTCTTTTTAAACTGGCAAATGTTCTAGGTAGAACCTGGAAGTTCTTTTCTGTGTTTTCCTATTGAAAAGCATTTGGATGAAAATTGTCATCCCTTGACAGAATTCTCTTCCATTTCTCTTTGTGCTACTGCTTAAGTTTTACGCAAGCTGAATTAAAATTTGCACATGGATGAAAATAGGGTTTCTGCAAACAAGCCAAGTGTTTTGTATAACACTACTAGATTCAACAACCCATGATTCCAGAAAGCACTGTTTCGAAGTATTGCCATCTGTTCTTTATTTTCTTTCCACTAAATTATGAAATAAAGAGTTTTAACAAAAGCTAGACTAACAAATTGTAATATTGTGCCTAAATAATTACTAAATATTATAACCTATATCAGCTATGGCATGCAAATTTGTTATTTCTAATCTAAACTAAAAGAGCTGAAGATGGTAGTAAATTGATGGTAGGTGGAAAAATGCATTACCTGGAACTAAATTGCTTCAAATAACTTCTCCCATTTGCAGGATTTCCATATAGGCATCTTGTCAGCCAGCAGAGGAACAACAAGTTAGATTAGATAGGATTTTGATCTTATCCACATAGTTTTACAGTATATTCTCAAAATATTTATTAAAATAATCTGCTTAAATTTCTAATCCAAAATACTAGTTAAATAATAAACTCAGTTTGTTTTTCTGATGAAAGAGTGGGAGAGGGAGAGAGGCAGAGAAAGATCTTTGATAAGATGAAACAGAAAAGAATGGTGTTAAGTTGGGTGATTGAGGAGGCAGAAACAAGGTCTTGAGTAACAACAACTCTTTAATGCAAGGTGTGACTTCAGCAAAAGCTACAGCAACACAGCTCCCTTATATACCTTGCTGGCCAGGGAGCTGACCAATCACAATTGACCAATTACCTTTTAAACTTTCCACCAAAACTATATACATTACAAGTGGGTTCCATTAGATGTCAAAGATACCTTTCTTAATGCCTGCAAAGTTCCGCTCAATTTTTTTATGTCTTAAAAAGGTTATTTTATTTAAAACCTTTGCCTGCTGCAAAAGAAAACTCTAATTACATTTATTTATTCATTCATTATGCTTATATCCTACCTTTCTTTTTGGAAAAATTCTATTGGACCTCAAATACATCTATAGTATATGTATCTATGTATTTTGTGTATTTATTTGTTTATGTGTCTGAAATGTAAATGTAGCTCATTTCTTGCTAAGAAAATTAATAAAAGTAAATAGAGAGAAGTACCCTGCAAAGAGAGTGTAAACTAATAAGAAAGTAGTATCCTTGCAATTTAATTATGTGCCTTTTGGCAGCCATCTTTTTTGATAGGCATCTTGCCTATTAAAAAGAACCAGCAGTTTTCTACAATATTTACAATTCCAAATAAGTTCAATGAGCCCCCAAAGATTGGGGATTCCTGAGACAGTATAATTGATACCAATACAAACTGCTGACATAAAACTGCACTACATTAAATAATTCATTCTGATTTTTCATTCTATTATCCTGATAAGAAATTCTGGTGCACTTAAATGAGTATAAATATTAAAAAAAATTGATAGCTGTGTTAATGAAAAAAATTTAAGGTAAAACGAATGACTTAGAAAAGGATGTTTCATTGGATCTATAAAACAAATTGCCTGAGGCTTTAAAATTTAAAGGGGAAATACAAATGACAAACCAAGAGAGTGACCTGGTTCATTTTTTCCTACTTCCCACTCTTTACAAAAGAGTCTTCTTAAGGTCTTAAAGGACTCTGTGCATTGGGGCAAAGAAGAGATGAGGAGAAATCAAATCCTACAATAATATCTGAATGAACTAAAGATTAAGCCTGTTAGAAGTAAAAGGAAAAATATAAAGTTGGTAATTTGATCAAAGTTTTATAATGTTACTTCTGGCCATCATTTTGGAACTTTCTTCTCACACCAGGACTAAAAAGATAATATTTTATGGATTTATTTATAGATAAGAGATGGGGATGGGATTAAGAGACAAATGAAAGTTTATAGAGTTTGGAGAGTTATTAAATTTATTTATATTTGTTGTTATGAAGGTAGAAATCATTTCTTTATTCTTATTTTTCACTTTCTTCTATTTTTTTATTTTTTCTGACTTTTCCTTTTCCTTGCATTTTTAGTGCTTTTCTTTTCTACTTTTAAGTTTAGTTTGTATTACATTTTATTATTACAATTCTTCATAAAAATTATATGCAAAAAGAGGGAATAGCAAACTTTTGATTGAACTGTTGTATACAGTTTTTGTTGCTGCTTTAATCCAATGGAAGTGGCATGTAAATAAGGAGTTAAGTGACCTGGAAATGAACCTGTGAGAATTAGAAACCTTAGCAGGACCAAATAACAAGAGTGGAAAAAAAAGCTATTTTTTATGCAAAGCTTTCTTGCTAAGCTGTTAATTAAAATGAATGGGTATCAAACTCAAAGAAAGCAAGTAAACAAATACCCTGTAACTTGCACAGCAAAATATGTTCAATGAAGGATATAATGCCCATGCTCATTAGTCAACTTGTTTATACAGTATGCTATTTTCTCAGTCATTCTTATTTAGCAACAAAACTATGTATAGCAACTTATGTTACCTCAGCTGAAATAGAATGACCCATTGTTATCTGTTTAAGAAATAGTTGAGAATGCATAGAAAGAAAAGGTATGAAGACTATAGTGCAGCATTGTAGACTGCAAAATTTCAGGCAAGCATAAGAAGGTAACAAAGAGATCATAAAATGTTCACATGAAAAAGATTTAAGTTAGTTTCAAATTCTAAGAAGTAACACAACTCTCCCGCATCTACTATTGAAACAACCTTCTACTTTTCCATTTTTCAACACATTTTTTTCTTTATGGATGGAACTATGATTGTAGAGCCATGGTGGGGCAATGGTTACAATGCACTACTGCAGGCTACTTCTGCTAACTGCCGGCTGCCAGCAATTCAGCAGTTCAAGTCTCACCGGTTCAAGATTGACTCAACCACCCATCCTTCCAAGGTCAGTGAAATGAGGCGCCAGATTGTTGGGGGCAATATGCTAATAGTGTAAATCACTTAGAGAGGGCTGTAAAGCACTGTACAGCTGTATTTAAGTCTAAGTGCTATTGCTAAGTGCTATTGCTATTGTTCAGAAATTGCCAATCTGCTTTGAGGGCCAGGTCCTATGTCATGCTGCAGCTTGCTTGATGGAATTTCCAGAGATATGGATGGATGGATGGATGGATGGATGGATGGATGGATGGATGGATGGATGGAAGGAGGCAGGCAGGCAGGCAGGCAGGCAGGCAGGCAGGCAGGCAGGCAGATGATAGATGCTTAAAGCAGTACTGACAAATTTATTTGATTCATGCTTCCCTTCAAATTCTCCAATGAACAAAAACCTAATTCTATGAAAATGTAAGTTGGAGAGAAGAGTATATAAACAAAGTGCAGACAAAGTGACAGGGTGAGTTCCTGTCATTTGATCCAGCTCCTGCCCACCTAGTATTTCGAAAGCATGTAAATGCTAGTAGATGAATAAGTACCAATTTGGTAGGCACATTAACAGGGACATGAAAGGAACACACAACTGTCAATCGCCCAGGCAATGGTGATGTCGCTAGTTAATCCTTTCAAACTGGAAGAGCCTTGACGCTTCTAACATGAGTGTGATATGAGTTCTTTTCCGGTCCCCTCTGGCACTACTCCTGTGCTTCAGGAGCTCTGAAAGATCCCTGGAATATAAATCATCTGATCCTGGCAAATTGAACTCATCTAAAGTAGAAAGGTGTTCTCTTACTAATTGTTTGCCTATTTTGACCTGCTTTCCCGTTCTGTCACCCACAGTGCAGCTTTTGATAAGTTGTACTATCTTTTCCTTTTACATGAAGACTGACGCAAAGAAGTTATTAAGTAGTTTCCCCTCTTCCCTGCTGCCCATCATCATCTTGCTATCTTCTCCCATTAGTGGACATATCTACTGATTGGCTTGACTATTTTCTTATTCCTTACATTTTGACATAAATGCTTTTTAATATTTTTGGCAATTTGTTGCAAGTCTTAGTTCATTCTAAGCCTTTGCTTTCCTGACTCCATCCTTGCAGATTTGGGCTATTTGCTGATATTCTGTTCTAATCATGAAAGCCTTTTTCCATTCTTCATACTTGTCCTTTTTGTCCCTCGGTTTGTGAGAGAGCTTTTTGTGCAGTCATGCTAGTTTTGTCTGGGGTCTCTCTCTCTCTCTCTCTCTCTCTGTGTGTGTGTGTGTGTGTGTGTGTTATTGTGTTTGATTGGACTTAAACCTCGCTTTTCAGAATTTCTGAAGTTTCAGAACTTCAATTGTTTTTACCTTTAGGATTTCCATTCATGGGATCCTTCCTAATATATCTTAGTTGTTGATATCAAATCTATAGTATTTGTTTGACTTTGTTCAACTGCCTGTGCCTACATTATATTGAATTCTAGTATGGCATGGTCACTTAAATTTCCTACAACTTTCCCCCTTCTATCATTTCATCCCTATTAGTAAGAATCAAGTCCGGTATAGCTGATCCTCTAGTCTAGTTCCTTCCTCTACTGGGTAACAAAGTTTGTCAGGAACCTGTTTGATCTTCCTCTTGCTGCAGGAGTTTCTTTCCCAGTTTATATCAGTCATTTATGTCAGAGGTCCCCAATCCCTGGGCCGTGTCCCACTCATGTCCCATGGCCCATTTGAAACCCAGCTGTGCAAGTGATGGGCACACGTGCAGCTCCACTTGTGCAAGCTGAGGGCACTCGCGATCACGTGCAAAGCTCCATTTGTGCAATTGGAGGATGTAAATGCCCACCACTTGTGCAAATGGAGCTGTGTGTGCTTGCATGGAACACGCACCTGCCACTCACACAGGAGCATCCCTCTGCCCCCCACAAGGCTGCCAAACCAGAAAGTTTGGGTACTGCTGATTTATGTAATTAAAGTTCCCCATTACTACAGTGGTTTGTTTCCTGCACACCTCATTTCATTGATTGGAAATAGGGGAGGAAGGTGTGGGTTGGAAGATCCTTCTGAACCTGCTTCAGACTGCTATTCAGGAGTTCTGCAGGATGCATCCGCTCCTGGTCACCATTTTCAACATTTGGACTGATTGTCATACTTCATCAACATAGATAAGAGGCTGATAAATTTCACTAGCAAAGAATGTCCAATTCATATTAGTTGTGGATGACTATGGCCCCAAGAAGAAGGTTTAAGAAGACAACATCTAAAGAGGGAGAGAAGCAGTTATATGAGGCTGTGTCTCTGAGTCTTATTAGCAAAACCGGGGAAGAGTTGGAGTGTTTGAATATTCCCAGTGATGCTGAATTGTATTGCTCCAATAAGGAACCCTTTTTTGCTGTTGGGTGAAAGAAAGTGAGCCCAAGCAGACCTCTCCATCCTTGTCATTCTAACAGCTATTTGACATGTTTTCATATGACATCCAGCAGCTATACTGATATTGACTTCTTAACACAAGCAGCAATGCCAGGCTGTTCTTGTCTCTTCATAGAAGAGAGAGGAGGGGAGGTCCTATTAGGAAATATTTGGGAATCAGCTTCTTGAACTCAAGACCAACAACTATGCTAGCACAAGAATAACTACATACTATTGAATGACTGGGTTCTAATGAAATACATTTACCAAGTTTATTGTGAACCCTAAGATTTAACCCTAAGAAATTAATAGGAATTTGTCAAAGCACCAACAATATGAGTTTTCCTTGTATTGACATCAAAGTTCATTTTAGTCATTATATCAAATAATAGTTTTTATATTGGTCAGTATTGCCCTCATAAGTACATATTTTCGTTGGTTCCATGGGATAGTTTGACAAAAAAACTTCAGTATCAAGAGTCTGATTAATGGGAAATCTTCCTCCATGTCCCTAACCAGCTACAAAATTGCCTGATGTTTGAAAAGATCAAAGAAAGAACAATAAAGCACTCAGTGTGATAAAAAGCATTAATGTATTTATCACTTCTAGTTGTATTAGTTTAGAGGAAATAGAATTTGAAGATGAGTAAGCATTTAATATCAGTATTGGAAAACAATACCTCATTTTCACTCCCGTATTTGAATCATCACTCTTCTAAAACAAAATCTGACTGGTTGTAATCTTATATTTAGTATGGAATTTTCAAGTGCAATTCTTTCATATATACTCAAACATTCATTAATCCCAGATAAATGGGTAAAGGCCTGTAACCTTAATGCAAGTTAATTAACATTTTACTATGCAATACTATAAAGAAAATGGAATCTTATTACAATTTCCATATGTGGTCTGCTTTTGAACTGAAAACTTATTAAGGCCTGTCAATGATAAACACAAAGAAATGGGTAAATTTAATCTCAGTTACCTTGACTAAATATTGAGAAAGGAAGAAAGGAATATTGAGAAAGGAAGAAAAATATAGGCAATTGAAATTCAAAACTCATCTGTGGAAAAAGAATTAATTCTGAAGTCTGTTCTGACCCAGTGGTGTAGCATGCACATAAATCCTTGTCTATCAGCCATCAACACCTAAGGCAGCAGAATACTGAAATGACTCCTTAGTCTAGCTGAAGCAATGCTCAAAAGATTAGGTATGCATGAGGTAATATCAGGAACCCCTTGAAGTCTGAAACTAATAACTATTCTGCTCTTGTTCCTTAAATCCGATCCTCTTAGCAATGTTTTGAAATGCTTAATTATTATATTCAGACTAATCGCTTTTTACAGTGTTTTTCCCCCTCCATGGTTTTGTTACATTATTAAGCAACTACTTAACCTCTTTTTGTTTATGCACATTGATTGTGGAAAATGTACTTTGGGATGCTTTGGAATAAATAATGCTTTCTGATGTGGTACTTTATTTTTAACTATTTTCTGACAAAAGAAAAATGGTTTTGAGCACAAGCCTTCATCTGCTGTGAAGTAGACTGTATCAGATTCAGGTTTATCATATCAGTGAGAACTTATTTTGAGAAAGCTTTTTACAGAAGCAAGAATTGATGCAACACTTGCTTCCACAGTGCATTACAAATGCATAAGGTAAAATACAAAAGTATGAAAGAAACAGAACTTTTAGAACAAGCCAGCAAGAACTTTAAATTTTTCTGCTGTGCAATATTTCATGAAAAAGACAGCAGAATTCACGTTAACCTGAATGCTGGTACGGCATGCCTGCTTACTCAGATATGGCTTAAACATAGTTTTACAACAATATCAAATTATTCACTGCCTATATTCTTTTCTGTGAATTCAGGACATTTTTTAAAACATTTTTAGGGAAACAACAATAAACAAAATAAAAATGAAAACTTGTCTCTAGAACCAACCTTTGAATTAATTTTAGGATGGTAATACCTCTTAATCAATTGAAAAATCAGCCGCCACCCCCCCCCCCGAAAGTTTTCAGAAGGAGACTGAACATTCACCAATCAGAAATCCCTGAGCAGAAAGTTGGACTTGATGACTTTCTATTTATTTATTTATTTATTTATTTATTTGCCGCCCTTCTCCAGAGACTCAGGGCGGCTTACAATGCGTTAAGCAATAATTCTAATTTCTAAATGCTTTGACTGTTTTAAAAATTCTGAAATGGTTGCTGCTGCTCAGATAGATTCAAAAATAGGATAGCAAAGTGATCTTGAAAGACAGTTTGGTATACAGGTCAAAGGCACAAGGTTAAAAACTGGAAGACTGTAAGTTCTAGCCTTCGACATGATGCCACCTGGGTTTGGGATCATCCTTGGAAGAAGGCAATAGCAAACCTTTTACAGAAACCCTGCTTGAGCAGGGGGTTGGACTCGAAGAACTCCAAGGTCACTTCCAACACTGTTATTCTGCTAAATCAAGACTGACTTAAAGCCACAAGAAATGGTACTTGCATTTCCTAAAACCTGTTTAGAAGGTACAGTTTCAGTGGAGGTTGAACAAAGTCCAATTGAAAGAGCTTGTTTAGAGTGCACAGTTACTGGATCTAGTTAACATAATTATGGTGATGCAATCATGCTCCTAGTGATTTTTATGTATACCCATGATCCAAAACATGAGGATCCTTAGTGCAGCCATAGAATTTCAAACATACAAGAGCTTAAGATCCCAGCTGAAAGCCAAGAACCCTCTTGTGATTGACTGACCAGTTCTTATTAAAACACCTGAAGTAATCCTTGACAGGGAATACAGTATGTAATCATTATACCAACCTTTGTATTCTTCATCATTAATTCAAATGTGGATATCTTATGCCTTTATTTTCTAGATTTTATCCCTGGAAATCCATGAAAATTCTTTAGAATATCATGAATATCTTTGAGTATCTTAGAAAGGCAAGTATAATTCAGGTAGTCAGATATGCATTCAGATGATATCAGCCTGCATTTCCCAGGAGATGATTTCCTTTGACCTACAGGGGGTGCACATTCAAATGCAAAACTGAACGTAGATGCTATTATTTTTCCATACATGCAAATTGAAATGCATCTTCCAATATACTTTACTAATCTTAAATATCATCAGTTCACATATCAAGCCATGTTTTTTAAAGATTTTTTTAATCCCATTTTAATTATTTTATGGAGAATTCAAGGCAGCAGACATACCTAATCTCTCTCTCCCTCTCTACCTTCCTCACACACATACATACATATATCAACATTTCAGCAATTTTCTAGTCCTGAAAAAATGGCGAAGAGTGATCTGTAAGACAGCAATTTATTGCCTGTATATTTTGTATTGATATGGTTGTGTGTGCCTTAAAGCAAATTTTTGGTTTCCAATGACTGCTTGGACAAATCCCTTCCAGGACTGGATGAAAATGACTGGCTCAAAGTCACCCAGATGGTTTTGCATGTAAGGTAGTACTACAACTCATGGTCTCCTAATTTCTAGCCTGGTGCTTTACACTGATTAAAGTCTTCTAAATTAAACAGCAATATTAAGGATAAAATGGAGAGGTGCCAAGAAATACCATCCAGAACACTTAGGAATAAAGACAGATTTAAAGTTAAACACAGGTAGTCCTCAACTTACAACTACAATCAAGGCCAAAATTTCTGTTGCTAAGTGAAACTGTTGTTAAGTGAATTTTGCCCATTTTAGGACCTTTCTTGCCACAGTTTTTAAGTGAGTCACTGCATTGTTATGTTAGTAATATGGTTGTTAAGTGAATCTGCCTTCCCCATTGACTTTGCTTGTCAGAAGTTTGCAAAATGTGATCACATGACCCCAGGATACTACAACAGTCATAAATATGAATCAGTTGCCAAGCATTTGAATTTTGATTGCATGGAGATATTGCAATGTTGCAAGTGTGAAAAATGGTCATAAATCACTTTTTCAGTGGTGTCATAACTTCGAATGGTCACCAAATGAACTGTGGTAAGTAAAGGACTTGTACAAAAATAAATCATCTGAAAAATCAAATTTTATGTTAGGTTGTAGGATAAATTTCTACATTACTAATGACATTTGGAAAACAGGACTGAAACTTCTGGCTTCAATATAAGAAATAATTTTTCTTGTAAACCCTATGCTTTTTGAGACTTTGGAAGCAATCTAAAAAAGGATAAAACTTGGACTGAGACCATCTCAGGAATTTTATTGGGAAATTGGGAAAAACCAAAACTCAAAACAAAGATGCATTTGAATGCAATAATTCATGGTATAGTTTATGTGGGAGAGCCTCTACAGACAAATTAAATAGATGTAAAATAGCTAATAATCTGGCTACATCCTATCAGAAAAAAGCCAAACATTTAATCCTATTTAAAGATACATTCAATGTTTAATTATCTCAGAACTGGAGTGTGTTAATATAATTTTCAATTTGTCAAAAAATTCTTTTATCAAAAATATTCCTGGTATCCCCTGGTACCTGCCTTAAATAAACAGGTACAAGTCATTTAAAAATTTCCCACAATCCTCTTTAAACTGCAATACAAAATAAATCTAGGTCCTGTTTCATCATACCTGGAGCATAGTTGGAAAGTTAATGACTACTTCTAAGGATTCATCAAATTGATTCACAATGAGGAAGATCAGCAATGGGGGTGAGTGAACTCATAAGTTTTCACATGAATTTATTAGTTTTCACAAAGTTATATTGCCTGAAATGGCCTTAAAGCTATGGAGTTTCATGAAATATACTTTGATGCAAGTAAAATTATGCTTCCTCTGTATACTAAAGCAAAACCATACACACAAAATAGCAATGTGCAAAACTGCAAAATACAATTACCACAACTGAGGCAGCCATTGTTTTATCCCGCAAATTCCTTTTTGTAAGTTATATGGAAATGCAAAGCAAGCAAGTACATTTCAACCTGTGCTTCACTTACCTTAATTCTGATGTGATCAGTGAAAAAATGTTGGCTTTGAAAGATCAAGATAAATAACACTGCTGTTAACAAATACAGATTTCAAATGGGAACAAGTGAAACTAAGCAGCTTGAGAAGATGTTTTTAAAAATCAGAGTTACTTCTGTACCTGAAAAACACATTGTCGGCTTCTGCTTAATGACTAAAACCTTGTTAATGCTGCATGGCTCACAGAGAACTATTCAGTAATAATAATGATAAGTAATAATAGTGATTCCAAATACTTCTCAAAAGCACACCAAGGAGACATAACTTTGCTCTATTAAATTGGGTGGAAGGTAACTAGAACTTGATTTCAAACCTAGACTTCAAATGTTGCTGTTATACATACACACTTCTACTATGTGTAAATAAAATTAGGTTTCTCCCCTCCTGTTTTCCAAAGTGAAGTGCCACTTTTAAATATTTCCACTTTACTTGCTTTGAATTGCCAGGGATCAAATGAGTCAATTAAACGCTGTGTCTTTTTTGTTCAGAGGAGAGATGAAAGTAATTTGCAGCTCAGTGCATCTGTTTCCTCATGTAAGGACAGGGCTAATTATTGCAGGAAAACAATATGCTCATATAGATAGGCCAGTTTGCTTATCACTCGGCTACTCTGATTTAAGAACAGGAAAATGAGGATTCCAAGTCTCCTTTCCTTTCCATTTACTGGGGATGAAGAACTCCAAACATTAAAATGATCATCTGCTGCTTTTAAGCATTAAACTTCATAAAGATTCTCCCAAAGTTGGATCATTTATTTGTTGTCACTTTGATCAATGTGGCCTTCTGGTGTCAATATGTTAAATTAAAATGAACAGGTTCATGCATATAAGAAGCCAAGGAATCAGGGCTGGGTAGATAACATTCTGTACAATTAGATGATTATACTATCAGTAAGATTAAGATTGATCTAATCCTTACTGTGTATAGATAATGCACAAGTGCACCTGCATCTCATTCTCTCTCTTAGCACATCCCCTTTTGACAATCTGAGTGAAAAGACAGAACCAGCAATATTACCCTAGGAGTGCTCATTATAAGATTTTAAGAATCTGAGTCTGTAACACATTTTCTGTTCCTATCAGTATTAATGAGGAAATTTTGAAGCGAAATTATTTGTTTTAAGATATTGGTTATTAAGTAACTGCCAAGTCTGTTGTTCTTACTAATATTTTCAGTTTACTCTTCCCATAATTACAGGTAAAAAAATTATTTACAAATTAACAGAGTTGGAAGGGATCTTGTAGGTCATCTAGTCCAACCCTACACCATTTGTGACAAATGGCAATCCAATCTCTTCTTGAAAGCCTCCAGTGATGAAGCTCCCACAACTTCTGAAGGCAAGCTGTTCCATTGGTTGACTGTTCTGTCAGAAAATTTCTCCTTATTTCTAGGTTGCATCTCTATTTGACCAGTTTCCATCCATTATTCATTGTCAAGTGCCTTGGAAAATAGCTTGACACCTTCCTCTCTGTGGCAACCCCATAAATATTAGAATACTGCTATCATGTCTCACCTGGTTCTTCTCTTCACTAGACTAGCCATGCCCAGTTTCTGTAACCGTTCTTCATATGTTTTAGTCTCCAGTCCCCTAATCATCCTGGTTGCTCTTCTCTGCACTTTTTCTAGAGTCTCAACATCTTTTTTATAGTGTGGTGACCAAAACTGGATACAGTATTCTAGGTGTGGTCTTACTAAGGCTTTATAGAGTGGTATTAGTACCTCACTTGATCTTGATTGTATCCCTCCATTAATGCAATTTAGGATTGACTTGGCTTTTGGCTGCTGCTGCACACTGCTGGCTCATATTTAACTGGCTGTCCACTAAGACTGCAAGATCCCTCTCACAGTTACTGCTATTAAGCCTGGTTTCAATCAGTCTATATGTGTACTTTTGGTTTTTCTTACCTAAGTGTAAGACTTTACTTTTCTCTACACTGAATTCCATTTTATTAGATAGGGCCCAGTGTTCAAGGCTGTCAAGATCCATCTGGATCCTCAGCCTATCATCTAGGTGTTAGCTATTCCTGCCAGTTTAGTATCATCTACAAATTTGGTAAGTTCCCCTTCTATTCCCTCATCTAAGTCATTTATGAAGATATTGAAGAGTACTGGGCCTAAGACAGAACCTTGTGGTACCCCACTGCTTACTTCCCTCCATATAGACGTAGACCCATTAAGGACTACTGCTTGAGTAAGGTTTGTCAACCAGTTACAAATCCATCTGGTGGTGATGCTATCTATCTCACTTTTTTCTGGTTTACCAAGAAGTAGGTTGTGGTCTACTTTGTCGAATGCCTTGCTGAAGTCTAGGTATATTATGACCACAATATTTCTCTGGTCTACTAATTTAGTCACTATGTTGAAGAATGAAATAAGATTGGTCTGGCATGATCTGTTTTTAACCAATCTGTGCTGACTGCTAGTTATTATTTTACTCATTTCTAGGTGTTGGCATACCTGTTTTTCTATTTCCAGTATCTTCCTGGGTATTGAGGTTAGGCTGACTGGTCTGTAGTTTCCTGGGTCTGTTTTTTTCCTTTTTTTGAAGATGGGAACATTTTTATTTATTATTATTTATTTATTAATTTTATTTATATACCGCCCTTCTCCCGAAGGACTCAGGGCGGTGTACAGCCATGGTAAAACACAAAAAATATAAAA
>JANHZT010004473.1:75614-87812 GCA_032468215.1 Stegonotus admiraltiensis | reverse complement strand
TGCCTTCCTTCCTTCCTTCCTTCCTTCCTTCCTTCCTTCCTTCCTTCCTTCCTTCCTTCCTTCCTCTCCCCCCCCCTTTTCTGGAATGCCTTTAACTTTGGGTGTTCGTTTGCATATACATTTGTAGGTAGGTGATGGGGAAAAGCTTATATAAAAAGAATGCCTTGGGTAATATCTTAAGCATTGTCTTTAAACTTGAAATAAAATGTTGATGTTTCCTTATGACTTATAAATTATAAATCCATTTTTAGGGTTGCAGTTTTGTAATAGCAGAACCTTTCTTGAATCATGCTTACAGTCTTCACCATACACTTTGTGCCAGTTTGCTGCTCGCTTTCAAAGGATTACACAGTTATTTTACCAATTTATCAAATGAACTGCCTTCCTGTCACAAATTAGATGCAGGTATGTCAAAATCTTTTTCCTTCAATGGCAAAGCCTATATGTCACTGTACTGCTAAGATAGACCTTAGGATATAGATAATTCAAAAAAAAAATGCTGCCCATAGAGTTAATTATATAGCCTATTTTTTATTAAATATTTTGACTTTTTTTTCCTTCAAAATGTAAAATTTACCCTATTTTTTATATAATATGTCAGAGCACCCACATATTTATACTAAGTCCTCAAAATAAACTGCAATTACTGCAAAACATTTTATTTCAAATGTATTTGCATTAATAAGAATTAAAAGCTGAAAGTTTCTTCATAAAATAATAGGATAGACACTTAGAAAACAATTTTCTTTCAAATTAAGGGCTTATCGATCTTTCTGGGGCCATGTCATATGATATGGTGATTTAGAATCCCTTAACACTGTATATTGTATACAGTGGTGATATAGTATTGTATAACTTTGATATTACTAATACAGGATAAGCCTAAGATTTAGAGACATGGAGATAAATACATAGTAGTAAAAGTAAAATAGATTCACTTAAACCAACTGTTTAAAAAATGAGACAGAAGGAGTATCAGCATTCATCTGGTTTTTAGTGTGACAATCATTGTGTGCTCTCCTTAGTAGTGGGCGCAATAGCAAGTTAATCTTTATTGATATAATGGCTAAAATAACAAAGACCGACCCAGTTGTGTTTGCAGTTTTATATGCATCTACAGTAAGCTGCTTTTTGGAACTTCAGTTATTAAAGATTTAATGTAGTTGACAGAATTAGAAAGCTAGCAGCTGTGTTGAGATTCAATATTATGCTACATTTCTGGACAATCTAGTTTACCATGAATGAGCTGCATGTTGGTTCATGTTTGTCTCTGCTGACATAGCAGCTAGGGTCACACTATCTTCCCTACTGACTAAGGGCTACAAATTTACCAATTACTATCTTGAAAAAAAATCAGCTTTAAAATAGAGAGTTCTTAATACATTATGCTTTTATTGATGATATTTCTCTATTTAATATTTTATTTAGATTTTTAGATTTATTTATAAAGTAGATTGAAGCCAGAACACTTAGAAGCCTTATCCCCAATGAGTCCTAACCATGCTTCTAAAGTTCAATGGTGTGATTTTAAGGAACTTCAGAAATGAGGAAATGCTAGTGTGGCTCTGTATAGTAATTAAACATGTTATGACGTTTTAGCTAAGAAAATCTACTTTTGCCATTTTGATGTGGAAAATGATACAGCAATCCAAGGACCCAGATATGGACAAAATAATATGCCTTCTATTCTTGGTTAATTTATCTGATCATGCTCTTGGAAGGGTTAGAGTTAGCATGTACAGAGTATTACATTTACAACAGGTTTATGCATGGCTGATCACAACAACCTAGTAGTCTCCATAAATCTAGTTTTATATGCAATAGCATATAGATACAGCTAAAATCTATTATTGTACATTAAGACTTCAGCAATTATCCACAGATACTTGAATCTGACATGGAAAAATATTTCAGAGAGAACCTGGAAACATATATATCAATACCTTCTTCAAAAAGCCACACCTATTCCTGGATTTGCACTGCAGCCACCTCATCCCACAAAAATGTTTATTTTCGTTGAGGAATCAAGATTCAACCAAATCCTTATATTCTGTGGTCATCTACTTAACAAAGGCATGCAGTAGCATGCATCTATTTTCTCTGAAGCACTTTTTCCACTGAAGATGCAAATCCCTGCATCTTCCTAGACTATAAGTTGTTGTCCTCATCTAACATTTCATTAGAATAGCAAAATATACCCCTGAATTGATACATAAATTGGGATATAGCACTTGGTTGTGTTACTAATAAAATCCTTGTATTCTGTAATGAATTGTTTCTGTGCAGTACTACACAGTAATAATTTGTAAGGTGATATATTTTGGTCATTTAGTTGTAAATACATTTATCAAGTTTTATGAATTATTTAAGGAAAATATCTAAATACTTTCCTTAAGATTACAAGTTATGTTTCAATAATAAGTTACCCCACAGAAAATTATTTAAATGAACCCACTCTAATCTTCGCAGGAATTAAATGGAGTTAGCCAATTATTGTTTTTTAAAAAGATTTAGAATTGAAAAGAGGATTTTTCAATACATTATGTTTTATTGCTGACATTTTCTGTAGATAATATTCTATTTTGATTTTTAGGTTCATTTATTCAATATTTTAATTTGGCCTGTGCATATGAAAAAAAAACTTGTTATGTCTAGGACATTTACTGGGTTGGTGATGTGTACTAATATTACTAACATGAACTTATAAAACTTATTGCTAAACATACTGAGTGCAAATCAAAGTTGCATGTATGTAAGTTTGGATGAGATACTGGCTTACTTATCTGCAATGGGCATTCAGATTATAAACAAAAAAATGTAGTATTTTGAATTATTATCATAAAATAATGGGGTATTTGTTGTACACTATCTAGAATTTTGATTCAAATGGGATTCTAGTAAAAAGAATCTGAAATAATTCTGTTTTTTAAAATTGTGTTGCACTGTATACTTTCTTTTTGCCTTCTGTTTTCTTATTTTTCTGATGTACATTTTTATTTTCATAATTGGCTTTTTTCCCCCTTTTTTTTTCTTTTGGTCTTACAAAAAGAGAGAAGTTTCGAACAAATCATGTTCCACCCTACTATATTTAAATAACAAAAATTGTTAGCATTTGAACAATCTTGCATTAACAGATTAAACTCCAAACAAATTATAAGCCCAAAACAGCCATAATGTACATCATCAACTCCAGATCTAGAAATCTACTAAATTCTATTCTTTAATTTTCTTACCTAATTTCACTAATTAGTAGGCAAATTATAAGCTTTCTTATTAACTTTAAAGCTAATGATAATAGTAATAATAAGCACAAATGGAAGAGTGTAGTAACTAGTCATGTGTACAATCCCTATAACTAGCCAAGTCCAGCATGCAGGTCCTTTATGAACGTCTTCTCAGAAGAAAATATCTACGAATCCAGGGAGACGCCTATCTAGGTATGTTCTTTAAAAAGTGGGTTATATTTATAACCCGTTAGGATTTATTATAGTAAAATTATATTACTGTTTTTAATAATACCTATTATTTCATGTTTGCAGAAGAGCAATTCAACCCCAGAGGTGAAGGATTAATTACTATAATAAATACATTAAATTAAGGCTCTGTCCAGCTTTGTCTGAAGTTACAGTATTGATGAAATGAGATACTTTCACTGGAAGTTCAGTTTCTCCTACCTATTTGTCCTTCTGATAGCATGCTTTGTAATAATATCTGGTTCTACTTCCAGGCATGAGATAAAATAATAACACATGCTTATGCTATAAGTGCAAATATTCAGTGAGTTGAATTCAGATTCCCTGTACATGATCTTTTGATCCCAGGATGTTCTGTTAAAAAGAAAAGGGCAGGAGGATTTGGAGATAATACTGTCCTAAACAGCATATGCTAGAAATGTCAAAGGAAAAATAAAATCAAATAGCCACTACATCTCCGTTAGTAGGTGTCCATTGAATTAGAATGTCTTCTGTCAAAGCGATACCAACTGCAAAAACATTTCTGTTCATGAAAAAGATCCAATTCAAGATACTCTTTGGGATATTATTTGGAATCCCATTGTTGCCTTCATACAGTGCATTTAGAAAATATTAGGACCCCTTCGCTTTTGTCAATTTTGTTATGCAGCAGCCTGATTCTACAGTTGTTGCAATTCATTTTTTTTCTCATTAATCTACACTCAGTACCTCATCATGACAAAGTGAAAACAGAATTTTAGAAATGTCTGTATATTTATTAAAAAGAAAAAATTAAAATATCACATTGGCATAAAATTCAGACCCTTCACTCAGTACTTTGTTGAAGCACCTTTGACAGCCTCGAGTCTTTGGGTATGACACGACAAACTTTTCACACCTGGATCGGGGGATTTTCTGCCATTCTTCCTTGCAAATCCTCTCAAGCTCAGTCATGTTGGATGGCAATTGTTGGTGGACACCATTTTCAGGTCCCTCCAGAGATGTTCAATAGAGTTCAAGTCAGGGCTCTGGCTTGGCCACTCTAGGACATTCATAGAGTTGTCCCTAAGCCACTCCTATGTTTCTTGGCTGGGTGCTTAGAATCGTTCTCACG
The DNA here is from genome assembly GCA_032468215.1 of Stegonotus admiraltiensis. Taxonomy (NCBI): domain Eukaryota; kingdom Metazoa; phylum Chordata; class Lepidosauria; order Squamata; family Colubridae; genus Stegonotus; species Stegonotus admiraltiensis. The sequence continues at coordinate 83,246 of JANHZT010004473.1, read as the reverse complement.
TTAGAAAGTGAACCTTCAGCCCAGTCTGAGGTCCTGAGCACTGTGGAACAGGTTTCCATTGAGGATATCCATGTACTTTGCTCCATTCTGGAATGGAGACCTGAAAATGGTTTCCCTCAACCCTGACCAGTCTCCCATACCCTGCTGCTGAAAAACACCCCCCCACAGCATGTCTATGGAGATTCTCAGTCATCTAGGTCATGGTTTTCCTAAAGATGCTTTTTCAAGAGGCAACTGGACTTTCTTGTTTTTCTTCAAAGACATTTCGCTTCTCATCCAAAAAGCTTCTTCAGCTCTGACTGGATGGTGGGGAATGGAAGGATTTCTATTCCTTGCAGACAGCTGGTCATTTGCATTTTTTTAGAGAGTCATTGAGGCCACTTGGAGGTTTGTCTGTCTCCTCAGGTTCACCTGAGTAGTGCAAATGGGTATGGAGCCTTCTTGGAACTGCTGAAAGGACTGTGCTGTGGAACTGTTTTTTGCAGGATGTTTTCTGCCCTGTGTCCCTTCACTGTTGAAGACAGGCACAGGCTGTTGGGGATGAGTCTGTGTTGTCTGCATCTCAACACAGAATGTTCATCCCAAAATGCATAGCTAAATGTCTGTGGAGATTCTCAGTCATCCAAATCATGGTTGTCCCAAAGGTTGTTCAAGAGGCAACTGGACTTTCTTGTTTTTCTTTTCTTTCACATCCAAGAAGCTTCTTCAGCTCTGACTGGATCATGAGGAATGTTGCATTTTGGGATGAACACACTTTGAATGGTGTGGGAGTATGAATGGATTTCCAGAAAAAATTGCAGACTACAAGAACCATTTGCGCTTTGGTTTGAGAGGCAGACTGCACTCATTCCTAACAGCCTGTGCCTGTGTTCAATAGTGAAGGACATAGGGCATCTTTAGAACCCCCACAGTACGATGCTGCCACGGCTATGCTTCACTGTTGGGTTGATATTGGGTAGGTGATGAGCAAGGCCTGTTGTCCTCCAGACATAATGTTTAGAATGGAGATCAAACAGTTCATCAGACCAGAGAATTTCCTCACAGTCTGAGAGTCCTTCAGGTGCTCTTTTGCAGTCTCAAAGTGGGCTTTCGTGTGTTTTATACTGAGGAGAGGCTTCCGTCTAGCCACTCTGCAATAAAGCCCAGATTGGGGGAGGGCTGCAGTGATGGTTGTCCTTTAGGCAGTTCCTTTGACCTCATGGCTTTTGCTCTGCTACAGTATGCATTGTCAACTATAAGGCCTTCTATAGAGAGGTGTGTGCCTTTCCAAATCATGTCCAATCAATTTAATTTACCCCAGGTTGACTCCAGTCAAGGTATGTCAGCAACAAGCAAGAGAAATGGAGGTCACTTGCGCTAAATTTCAAGTGTTGTTGCAAAGCGTCTGAATACTTATGCCAATGTGATACTTGTTTTTTCTTTTTAATAAATTTATAGACATTTCTAAAATAATACTTTCACTTTGTCATTATGAGGTACCAAGTGCTGCCACGGCTATGCTTCACTGTTGGGTTGATATTGGGTAGGTGATGGGTTAATGGGAGAAAAAATGAATTGCAACAACTGTAGAATCAGGCTGCAGCATAACAAAATTGACAAAAGGGGTCTGAATACTTTCTGAATGCACTGTATATTTACAATTTATTAATAAATAAACAGTGGCTTTCTTGTACATTTTAAACTTCTTAATTAGAAAGATAAAGGAAGAATATGTTCTTGATTGTCTTAAATTACAGAAGGCCAACAAACCTTTTAACTGAGTTGTAGTTCTGTGTTAGTCTGCTTAGGAACATAATTGTACTTTTAAGATACAATCCATTTGCTGTAAGTGGGGAAAGCGCTGCATTTTTGGTATCTGTTTGCCTTAAGCTGGAATAATCACTGAGATGAATATTCTAATTTGTTCATTCAACTGGCTCTAGCTGTTTTAAAAATAAAATAATTATTCAGCAAATTCTTCAATTTGTATCATATGTCCTTTAGCAGTAGCATCTGCGGAAACTAATGACATCAAAATGACAACACATGCCGTGATGTGTCAACATCATCCAAATGCCTTGACCACATACTTGCATCTTGACATCTAACATAAACACATAAAATCACATGCATTTGCATGTCAATGTCACACAGATTTCATTATCTTTCGTCATTCCCCTGCAGATGTTGGTGCCCTAGCCTAGTTGCCTGGAGGGCTTTCTAACATTTTGATATCATCTCCTGTGACTCAGTTGCTGTATCTTGAAGGAATTCATATGCATGTTGAAGAAAACCTGACACTGTAAATCATTAATTCCATATGATTTACAATATGGATTGTGGCTCTGTTGATTCATAGTTTAAAACCAGCCCATTCCTCCATATTTTACACATAATACATGCTCCATACTTTTGTCTTGAAATTACTATCTTAAAACATATGTTAATACATAGCATTATTTACTAGTATAGAACATACATGATATGCAAGAAGCTATCCAACTTATCAATGGCAACTTCACAATGCTTGTCTAGGTGCTTGCCTAGAAACCAGGACAGGGTAGATTCTAGGCCTGCCTTAGGCATGAAAGCCAGCTGGGTCACTTTGGGCCAGTCATGCTTTCTCAGGAGAAAATAGGAGGCTGGATTATTAGGTATCTTTGCCGCCTTGAGTTACATATAAAAAAGGTAGGTGATAAAAAAATAATAAGAACAAACAATGAAAGCAACAACTTAAGTGCACTTTTTCCAGCCTTCTTGATTGGACAGATACACAGCTGAACCCAGTGAAGAATCAACAGTACAACATTGTGCTTCTTGAACACAGTCTATGAAAAGCCTGAGAGCAACATAAATACACTTCTCAGGCTGTTGGTTGGAAGCTTTTCTCCAAAGTGTAGTTTAATGTTCACTTTTCCAATTGGTGACCTACAAGAAAGTGCATGACACAAAAATATAGAGGGACATTACATTACAAACAGTAACAACTCCCCCATAGCAAATAATTAAAAACAAAATGAAAGCTACTTATCATGTAGGCAGCAATATATGATGGCTCTGGCTTACACTAAATGACCCCTTTTTCCCTCTTATCTCACTCAAGTCAATGTCAACAAAGTAAACCTGCTCCTGTTGTTTTTGGTTAACGCAGACTCTAAGCTTCAGCTTGGGGAAATTTACAGAAAACACAAGGCAATTATGGGACTTCAGAACATTTTGTTCTGTGCTTCTGACAAAATTCTGGTTTATGGGGAAATTTGGTCCGAGCTCTGGATGGTAAAAGACTTGCTTCAAGTTCAGATCTTTCTGCCCATTCCTGGAACTTATGAATAGATTGAGTTTATTTAAACACTTAGTTGAGCCTATAAAACTCTTCATATCCTGGGCCAAAACAAAGGAATGCTACATTTCAGAAAAATGAAGGGTGAATGCTAACTTTATTCTGTTCCTACAAGGGTCTCATGTCAAACACCCAATATTTAGCAGCTAGAGGCACTTTTAGCTGAATGCAGTGGTGGTACCTTCAGTAGAACGTAAGGCTTGGAAAAATAGGTTCTCTTCTATGCAGACCACTATCTTATCCTCAAATTATGCTCGGGATCTGTGGGAGAATCTCCAGAGCATTTTTGACAAGGAAATCCTAATAAAATACCTCCCAGGTTGCAGTTCTAATTGATCTATATAAAAACCTTTGTTTCAAAATTTAAATAACTACCCTAGAAAAACTTACTCTGTTTTTGGAAAGTTATTTCACATATTTTTTTTAAAAAACCAAAGCTTATGCTGTTATATCTTTTTGTATCTTAATATTTTGTCCAAATGTTCTTTATTTTCTCATGCAACATTACCAATTCAGCCCTTATGAAAACTTCAAAGACTTTTGATACTTCAAAGACTTCAAATGTATAGACTTTTAAGTAACATCCTAGTTTAAAGGCATTTTTATGAATACATTTATTTTTTAAAAATTCTATGTAATATAGGGGTTGCGGGGAATGATGTAAGTTTTAAGATAAGAGTCTTCAAATCAAGCTTGATTCCCAGTGACTTCAAGAATTGATTTGGAATTCCCAATACTGCCTACAGCCTTGGTATATCCAGGAGCTCTTCCATCCAGATAGTAACCATATCCAGCCTTGTATAGTTTCTGAGATCAGCTAAATTTGGTTATTGGTCTTTATTCTCCAATTCTAAAATGGGTCATCTTAATTCTAGTTACATGATTTTAAAAGATAGTTGTGAGAACGTTTGGTTAGAAAAAGATTTAAGCTATATTTCATTTGAGGACAAATACATCTGCAGTATAATTAATCTGAAAAATGCCCTAGTAGATTTAAATTGATAGAGATTTTTATCAATGAGACTACTGAATTATTAAAAAAACATTAGCAATTAACTTTACATATATGAAAACACTTTACAATTCCTGTATTTTTTTCCACTTGGTTCAGTCACTTAGGTGTTTTGATTTATGAGTGTAATAACTTGTGACCAGAAATCTGGTCTCAATTGTAATCATAAGTCAAGGACTACCTATAAGGGATTTTTATTCTGAATAAATTTATAAATAAATGGAGAATCCCAGAAAATGACAACCTACTCCTTTATTAAATCAAAGGCATATGATAAATGGAATTCTAAAATAATGTTTGTTAAACTTTTCCATTAGCCTCTATGTATATCCCTTATTCTCCAAGTTTCTAACATTTTAAAAATACAATCCCATTTAAATTTTCAGTACACATTCTTCAAAACTTGTTTTTCTAGTGATAATTTTCATGAGCTCATGATTGTGTCAATCTGAATAAAATTTCCACATTTCATCTTAATGCATTAAAATACATAATCAAAAGAGGTCTAAAGGAAAAATCTGTATTATATGTATTTAATATTTAAAAAGCATAATTAGTGAAAATATTGCAGAAAGAAGGGCTCTAAATAAAATGGCTTAAGTCCCTTTAGGCATTACTAGATTTCATATATTTATAATATTTTAAAACTGTCAAAATAAATTCCTTGTTTTTATATCTCTAATGCATTCAAATGTGGTTTAGCTTGTAATTTACATATTATTTAGAATTTAGGAATATTAATTTTACATACACTGGTCTTTTCAGAGAACGTAGATGTAGATGTAGAAGCACGCCTTTTGGAACTCTGTGAAGAAATAAAGGTATTGTCCCCTAATTAACATACGTCCAGCTTCAAAAACCCACTGAGCATTAGGAAGAAGAGGGTGTTCAAAACAGATATCAACAACACTGGAAAAAAGGAAAAGGCAAATGCTAAAAGTAAAAGTACAACATTATAATGCATTTTACAAACCTAGTCAATCATCTTTGATCAGATATTTAGAGAAGCACAACATTTACTGAAGCGAACACTTAAAATTATTAGAGGAACAGAACTCTTTGTTTTTTTGAAGGAAGATGATAATGTGTTAAGGACTGGTTAATTTAAGAAAAAAGATAATGGTATCCAATTAACAACTTCTACCAATTGTAAAGTGGCACATAGAAGAGATAATGGAAAATGTCTATGTGCTGGAGAGGTAGCTTGTTTGTCTGTGTACAGATGATATGGCGGTAATCATAAGCACTAAAAGGGGTTCAGAAATTTTTCAAAGATTATTAGGCTTTATTCCTAGGTGAAAATGTAAATTCAAAGTCAATGTTCATTGGAATCCATGAGCAAACAATACATACAAGGGAGGGTTATTGTCTCCTTGCCCATTCTCTTGGATTTCAGAACCCTCATCTGATTAGCCACAGTTGAAAATGATTTCCTAGATGCAGTCTCATTCACATATAGTTCTTAATGTAGAAATTACCTGAGATGTTGAAAGTATATATTGTTATTCAAATAAAGATAGAAGTTAATTATATTAAAGTTTCATTGTGGCCACTTGGAAAAAGAATTCTTATAAGTTATAGGCTTGTTGGTTTCTATTGGTGCAGAAAATGGAAAATCCTGATGAACTGGCAGAACTTATAAACATGAATCTTGCACAGCTGTGCTCGCTATTGATGGCTTTATGGGGACAATTTCTGGAATCTGTTAACTTCCAAGACGATGTCATTGCACTATTATCACAAGAGCATCATATAATGCGTGTATGTATTTATCTTTTGTGTTACAATTCATAAAAGTAAAATCATATTTTTAGCTCAGTTCTATTAAAACTGAAAGTATTATATCAGTTTAGCTCATTAAACTCTTATCTCCTTAAATTTTAAAATTATTTTCTAAAAGGTTAAAGTTATTAAGAGTGGATTAAAACTACTAAAGTTGTGTAAAGCTATTTAACTTTATAAATATCTAACATATTGATAATTAATTCTTAACCACTAAATTGTCTGGCTAACTAAAATTTAAAAACATAAACCTTAGAAAATACCATATATAAAGGCTGGCAACGACTTTATTATCAACCTAAATTCTTCATCTGTAATCTGAATAATATTGGAACTAAGTATTGATCAAGTTAAATTAGATGCTTTAACATTCCCTCAGTTATCCTACAGATCTTTTTAATTTGTAGATCTTGATTCCATGTAAATGAATTCTAGTGGCATCTGAGTCAGCTATTTCAACAAAGCAGTGAATTGCACTATAAAGTTCCTGCACAATAGATGAATAATTAATTTTAACTGCTATAAAAGGAGACAGGATAAGAAGCAGTTGAATATGTGCTTACAGGATAATGGAATAGCTAAATTAATATGCATTTTAGGTCAGGGACTGGGAATAGAAATATAAGCTGATCTTCAATAAATCAGTTTCAGATGTATAGAAAGTCCCATGGAGAAGTTAGTATTTATTATATATGGATATCTATGATGTTTGGAAATATACTGAGGGTTAGGATGTTGAATTTAGATGACTGAGAATAATGGATAATATTTTGTTAAATAAAACTAGCACATTTACTACGAGTAAACTTTTCAGACTGGAGATATTGAGTAGAATTTGTAGCCTGTAAGTGTAAACCAGTGGCTTTCTTTGAATGCTCTCCCATTACATATATCTCTGGTTGACAATAAAGAAAAAAGATAGCAGCCAAATATTGCTTATTTTTTAAAAATCCCTATAATTTTATACATAAGCATTACTATATAAGCATAAGCATTGCATATATCTCATTTTTTTTAAAAAAATTAACCACCATTATTTTAAAATGATGATATAAGTACACTTTGTGTATTTTTTTGGAAAAGTAAAGCAAATTCAAAATATATTATCTCAAAACATTTAGGTACGCAGATTTTCTGAAGCTTTTTTTTGTTTTGAACATCCTCGGGAGGCAGCCCTTGCGTATCAAGAGCTTCAGTAAGTAACTTTAAAAAGAAACGATTGAATCAGAATTCATAAACTGCTTGTCTTTATGTTCTGTATTGATTTCAATTAATTAATTCTGTAATATTTAAAATAGTAAAACATATTCTGTAATGTGTATCTTCAGTCTTCTTATATTAGTGACTTTTATTAAATGAATGCTATCTTAGTATTCACTAAAATCTTACATCATTGGAGTCTTCTGTGAACAGTTGTGGGAAGCAGTTCTTTTGGTACAGTTCAGTGGTGGGATTCAGCCAGTTCGCAGCACTTCGGGAGAACCGGTTGTTAACTTTCTGAGCAGTTTGGCAAACTGGT